>CM059313.1:7882500-7887500 GCA_030340665.1 Neosalanx taihuensis
CCAGTGGACCAATGACAGATGTGGTAACACAGTGTGCAAGGCGTTTAGATAGCTGTGTTCTACTGCCCTCACAGGATGGGTACAGCTCTGAGGCAGAGAGCTGGACTGCAAATCACGATATTGCAGGTTGACATCCCACCCCACCCCACCCCATCCCCCCCCACCCCACCTTGGATGAAAGCATCTCCTAGCTGGAGTACATCATAACAGCGTGGCGTAGCGATAGAGAACAGGATCGGTGCGGAGGATGACAGCAGTGAGATATGGATCCCAGCTCCCTGGTCTCTCCCATGAGGGCTGTTAGTCTTCTCCCTCGCTAAGCACGCAGAGCTGTCTGGGGCCTGCTTACAGAGGTGACTTATAGCCTCCAGGGCTGCCCTGTAAGAGGACACGAGCGCCCCCAGGGAACGTAGGGAGCAGCCAGGGCTGAGGGGGCGGGCGGGGCTGGAGCTGGTGCCAGCAGCCTGGGGGAGGGCAGGGAGGGCAGGCAGGTCAGGTAGGGAGGTCAGGGATGTGTGTGGTGGACACATTTTAGAATACGGGGTGTTTTTGGTCTGTGGAGGCTTTGGAAGAAAAAGACTAATGGGAAAAAAGTTTTGGGTGGTAAACGACTAGAACTTAGTACAGTTCTAGAACTTCTAAAGTTCTAAAGTTCTAGAACTTCAAAAAAAACAAAAAACGGTGAAGTGTTTGGAGAAGGACATGATGAGCGATGGAAAGATCTCTGTTGAGTCAGCCTTCTTCTTAGAATACTTTAGACCAAGGATGAACAACTATTTTTGTTAGGGTTAAGGGGGTCTGTTAGGGGTGTGTGTGTGGGGGGGGGGGGTTGGGGGGTGTACGGGTCTAAATAAGACGTCATGCCAAACTCAGCAGTTTTCTGTTTGTCCCACACACACCTACACACACCTACACACACACCTACACACACACCTACACACACCACCCTACACACACACCTACACACACACACCTACACACACAACAAGTTCAAGACTTCGTTCAAGACTTCAGTGTCGGTATTCCAGAAACAACACACTGCGGTGAATCCTATCGAACACACCAGCTGTGTTCCACCACAAAAACAACCAACAACTAAAGACCTTTTCCACCATCTACTTATCCTGCAAGGCTTCACCACAATCAACCTGCTCTCCAAACCTCCTGCCATCATAAAAACTACAACCATGTAGTCCTCATGCTTCAGATCCCCTCAGCCTCTCATGCTACCTGGGCAATCTCTTCAGCATTTCCTGTCTCGTTCATGACCCATCACCCCCCCACCCCATCAGCCTCGTTTCCCCCCCTCCTTCCTCAGCAGGTTCGGGTCACACACCTCCAGGGCGAGTTCCTCCCATCTCAAACTGCTTCATGGCGTTTTTGTTCCCGGGGTGCTTGTGGTAGTAGATCACCATCACGTCGTACTTCTTCATCACAGACTTGTAGTTCTTGGCGTTGAGGTCGTGGACCCGGTCCTGGCCGTCGTATTCGGGGATCTCCATGCCCATCTCCCCCCATGTCAGCGCCCCCAGAGAGAGCAGAGCCCCCCAAAACACCCAACCCCACTTCATCACGGCCTCGTTCGCTAGTGGACCTCCCCTCAGAGGACAACAAGTGGGAGAAAAAACCCAAAAAAAAAAAAAAAAGAACTGCTGGTTAGTTACGTTGTTCCTAAGTGAGGTTGGGCTGGAATAATATTAGGACAAGGTCCTCAGGTTGTCCCCGGCGACCAGAGAAGAGCAGGACTGACAGCGGACACCTGCCTTTTAAAAAACACACACATGGGGGGCCTGGCCGCTGCCACCTTACTGGTCAGGAGGGCAAGGGGGCGGGTCCGAGTGGGCGGGGCGATGTGAGGGGCATGTGTGTGTGTGTGAGAGGACACAGTCTAGGTGTGGGAGATGGGCAGAAGCAGAAATCGGGGGGGGGGGGGGGGGGGAGAGAGAAGAGGGGGTAGGGTAGGGGGGTATGTGGGAAGAAATAGCAAGTGGGCGGGGAAGTCGAAGTGGGAGGGGCTATGATTAGGACAAATGAGCACCTGTTAGCTGCTACCATCTACTGGGAGAGGATGAGGGGGGGATGGAGAGGGAGAGACAGATGAAGTGAGAGAGAGAGAGAGAGAGAGAGAGAGAGAGAGAGAGAGAGAGAGAGAGGGAGAGGGAGAAAGAGAGCGAAAGGAGAGAGGGCAAGGGAGAGAGAATGAGAGAGGAAGAGAGGGAGAGAGCGAGAGAGAGGAAGAGAGAGAGAAAGAGAGAGAGGGAAGGAAAAAAAGAGAGATAGAAATAAATAGAATCAAAGGGGGGGACTGAATGTTGGATGGATGGAGGAAATGGAAGGAGACAAAACAGACTATACTTGAATCTTGGAAGGGTTGGGGTACATTTGGGTGAGGAGTGAGAAAGAGAGAGTGTGAGAGAAAGAGAGACAGAGACAGAGATAAATGGGTCCCGGATGCCATTCCCATATTAAGTTTTGAACAGGACCCCAACCCTTTCTAAAAATAAGGACGCTCAATAACTGAGAGAAAGACAGGGAAACAAGATGGCCGCTACCATGGCTGCTGCTGCTTGACAACCTGTTACTACAGGAAGGACAGTCCAGCAGGGCCAACAACATGTGGAGACGCCTCAGTGGCTGTTAGCTTTCTGGGATGCATGAAGTTAACCAGAGAGAGACTGAGAGACACAGAGAGAGAGACTGAGAGAGAGACTGAGAGAGAGAGAGACACAGAGAGAGAGACTGAGAGACACAGAGAGACTGAGAGAGAGAGAGAGACACAGAGAGAGAGACTGAGAGACACAGAGAGACTGAGAGAGAGACTGAGAGACACAGAGAGACTGAGAGAGAGACTGAGAGACACAGAGAGAGAGACTGAGAGACACAGAGAGACTGAGAGAGAGACTGAGAGACCACAGAGAGACTGAGAGAGAGACTGAGAGACACAGAGAGAGAGACTGAGAGACAGAGAGAGAGACTGAGAGACACAGAGAGACTGAGAGAGAGACTGAGAGACACAGAGAGAGAGACTGAGAGAGACTGAGAGAGAGACTGAGAGACACAGAGAGACTGAGAGAGAGACTGAGAGACACAGAGAGAGAGACAGAGAGAGACAGAGAGAGAGAGGAGAGAGAGAGACAGAGAGAGAGAGAGAGAGAGACACTGAGACAGAAAGAGAGACAGGGAGACACACAGAGAGAGACAGAGAGAGAGAGAGAGAGAGAGAGAGAGACAGAGAGAGAGACAGAGAGACTGAGAGACACAGAGAGAGAGAGAGAGAGAGAGAGAGAGAGAGAGAGAGGTAAAATGAGGGAAGAGACAGAGTGGTAAAGAGTGTAAATACAGTATCTGCTTCTCAGCATAAAAGCTGGTCCAGAGAATGGCTGACAGTGGCCTGCATGTCAGCTATGCTAAGCTTCCACATGTCCATGTCGACCACGGCTATTTAGGAAGACCGCAACCACGTAATGCCAAGGAGGGGGGTGGGAGAGAGAGAGAGAGGGGGGGGGTGGGAGAGAGAGAGAGAGGGGGGGGTGGGGGGGGGGCGGGGAGGAGAAATGGAGAGATACTGTCAAGATATACGTTTCCAAAGTGAAAGGGGAGGGGAGTTATTAATAACAGTTTGAAATCTGAGCCTCGTATCTTCTCCTCTCCTGCCCCTTTCTGCCCCCCCTCCCCTCCCCACCCTCACCCCTCACACCCTGTATGCAGCATGTGTAAACATGGGCAAATGCCAGGGGCTCTGGAAACCTGGAGGGAACTTTAGCCTGACTGTGTGTGTGTGTTTGTGTGTGTCCCTAATTTGGACCACAGAGGTCAACAGCACCCCCACTTGGCCGTGGCAGTAATGACACTTTGGTTTGGGGAAAATAGAGGCACCAGATAAAGAGACAGAGAGAGGGGATAGAGAGAGGAGGGAGAGAGAGAGTCAGAGAGAGTGAAAGAGAGAGGAGAGAGAGACAGAGAGACAGAGAGAGGAAGAGAGAGATAGAGAAGGGAGAGAGACAGAGAGAGAGACAGTGAGAGATAGAGAGGAGAGAAAGACAGAGAGAGAGAGAAGGATGCAACAAGTGAAGGAGAGGAGTAGGAGATAAAGGGAGAGAGAATGTGAAAGTAACAGAGGAAATGTTTTCCTACTCTAACTGCACAAATGAGACTCATTTATTAGTGGAGATGGAAGATGTGCCTGTTGTCAGTAAATGACGAATTATACTGTAAGAAACACACTGAGTCACTGGCCACTGCCACTGAGGTCTGGTACACACACACACACACACACACACACACATACACACACACATACACACACAGACAGAACACACTCACAAAGGCAGAACACACACTCACAAAGGCAGAACAGACACAAATACAGCTAGAACACACACACACAGACAGAACACACACTCAAGGCAGAACACACACACACCCACACACATTTTCCACCCCCGGCCTCTTCTACCTGCTTGAAAAGCAGCTGGTGAGCGACCAGTCTGTCCAAACCCCCCGTCGAAACAAACAAGCTTCTGTAACCAGGACTAGAGCACAACAAGGACCAGAAACACCCCCCCCTCACCCCCTGCTGGTTCAGTTCTGGCCCTGGTGCCCGCTCCTCCTCTGGTCCACTCCCACGCTCCGTATGCTGGCCTAAACGTCTCCACACGTCCCCCCACCAGGCCCCCCCCCCACCCCCAGCCCCCCCCCCCCCCCCCCCGGAGGTGCTGTTCCCTCGAGGGCTCGGTGCTCAGCCAGCGGACAGCCTCTCCCTGGACCTGGGCCAGCTCCGGCTGAGATAGAGGCCAGTGCTTAACTCTGGTGTCCAGGCAACCACGGAAGGCTGAGAAGAGTGTGTGTGTGTGTGTGTGTGTGTGTCAGCAGCACACACACACGCACGCACGCACGCACGCACACCACACACACACACACACACATACCCAGTCCCATGTACCCCAGTGTGTATTCAGGGGAAAACAGACACAGTATTTCCAGACACACGAAACATGGAT
>CM059313.1:7895000-7937500 GCA_030340665.1 Neosalanx taihuensis
AGACGCTGGTCTATTCTATTCCCTTTACTGAAATGAAAACCACATCAATTTTAAATAAATAAAAAATTATAATATACTGATGAACAAAAATATTTTTTAAAAGCAGTGTATTTAAAGTTCATAGTTATAGGAAGAGCCAATACTTGCCTTTAGTCTACATAGCCCTGGTATGAATTATTGAGACCAATATTGTTTTAGTGTGTTTAGTTAAACGTCTATTTATGTGTTATCATTGGGGGGGGGGAAACAAGTCAGAGAGGATTAATAAATTAGAAATAAACTTTATAAATGACGGGAAGAAACCAGCGGTGAACAGTCTGACAGCTCAGAGATGTGAAGGAAAGGTTGTGATTGAAGCAGAAACTACTTAAGAACACTATGTGTCATTAGCACAACTATTAACCCATCATGTACTAACCACAGCTGTCAGGTTCCATCATTGTAGAAAGTGCATGTTCTTAGAATGATCATTTTGAACCTTTTACCAGCCACAGTATCGGTTCAAATAACAAGACTGTTGATTGAAAATGAAATAACTTATTTAAACACTGTGTATCTGCCCCGCAATGACGCCTTAGTACACGTTGGTTCATTCCAAACAGCGAATTTGTAATAATAATAAAATCAAAAAACGCAGAAAATACCGTTTTATGTAGTGAGCATCCACACCTGTCTCGCGAATAATTAGGAGTTTTATTTTTGAAGTGTTTGACCTTCGATGGTTTCCGCAGTTAAACAATTGAGACTTTTATTTTAAAGTGTTAAATCTCTTTAATAGTACAGTCGTGTTTTTTTGTTGTTTTTTACCACCTTTTTACCACCCCACTAACCCCCCCTAACCCTCTCTTTATCCTAGTGCCAATGAGCAGGACTTTTTTTGATATGTTGTGATCTGAGTTGTGTTCGTTCTCTAGCTGAGCTGTTATTAAACGCATCATTCATCAAATATTAGGCTGTATTAAGAACCTCGGGTGTTCGTTGGCCTCTTTTAGGTTGTGTTTCCAAAAGTCACAGCAGAAACATGGTTTTAAAAAACATCAAAACGGAAATACTTTAGGTGCGCTTGATTTCATAAGTGTTCAGGATAGGGGGGTGTGCTTGTTTTGAGTACATGACCCTGCAGATCGCAGCCCCCCCGGGGGGCCAGACTCCTCTAAAGTGAAGCGGTGTAGAGAAGGAACCTGCTAATGCGAACAGCTAAAACTCACCGATAATGTCATCGTAAATCTGGTTCAGCTCCAAAGCACGAGGGTTTTTTCTTCTTCTTCCCCATTGATATGGAATCCAGTGAACGTTCTAGATTCTTAACATGGGGGGGTTCTCTTGGTGTTCTAGAACAGGTTGCTCTGCAGGTAGGAAGTTGTCATTACCGCTATGACCTGTGGGGGTTGGCCTGTGGGTTGGGCTCTGCTAGCTGGCTGGCTGATCAGATAGAACCCTCGTGTTGGTTCAGCATTCCAGTTCCAGAACACATGGCTTAAAGAAATAGTTCTAAAAGAATCACCAGTGTTGAATGTGGCCAAAAACATCCCTGAAGTCCTGTTAGGATTTCTATGTGAATATTTTCATGATGATGGCAAGAAAGCTCTCGTTTCATTGTTTGTGTCTTTCTTTTATTATTATTATTATTTGAAGTGCTTACAAGTAGGTATTTGTGATTTGTTGACATGTGAGACCATGTGATGTAGATTTTTTTAGATTATTTTTTCTCAGAATTCTATAGTCGGTGATGGGTTGTACATTAGCAACTGTGTGGTTGATTGTCAGTAGGTAGTAAATAGTAGCCTAAGGCCAATGTATACCCATAAAAACTCACTAACATTATATCCAAGCACTCAATTGCAAATCATACTAAAAAGTGTCAGATCTATCCAATAGACTGTTTACTTTTTCATGTACTTTTTAGTTTAGTTGCCCATCCCCATGACAACCATGGCAAAGCTTTGATTAACAATCACTATCCAGGAAGTCAAGCAGAAAGTCTACACTGTGTGACGCATCATGATTAGGGTACAAGAGATGAAAGTGTGTCATCATTTCCTGCTCAGTAACAAGCAGGCATACCTGCTATCGAAGGGAGGCATGTTACACCATATAACCTTACGTTTGATTGGTTAAAAATCCTCTATGACATCACAATTGGATTCAAATCCCGTCATGATGTTGCTTTTTGATGCTTGGCTTTTAATGTGTCCAACTGGCGCATGTAATACTAACATATCAGTTACATATGATGTCAGATAGAAATTCAGTGTACAAAGTACATATCAACTTAAGTAAATGCTGCAGCAAAATAGAGAACTGCTCAATTGTATAGGACAGTTTCCATTAAGTCAAGACAAATAAAAAGAAAACACGATAACTCATACTGTATACACAGTCTAAGGGCCTATGACTAACCATACAGAAAGTCTATAGACAGGGATTATGATTAAGTTTTTTTCCTGATTTGATGAGGTTGTACATATATATTGTGAATATTTATATATATATATATCAATTTGTTTGATTTTTTTTTAATGAATAATTTATTTAATGCCAATATATTGGGGGGTGTATGTGTATGTATACTAACTGGACAACCAATTCGCACCAAATGTTTAGCTTGTTTGAATTTCAGATAGAATTTGCATTACAACTCATACATTTTACGTTGTAATCTTGTGTCATGGGTTTTGGTGTTGTTTTGTTTTGTATATTATGTTTTTGGCTTGACTGAAATCAATAGACGTGACCACCATGTTGTTCTTTCAGAAGGATTGTAATCCCTTGTACAACATTCCCGCCCTTTAGTTTTCGTCAAACGTAAACACTTGTATTATTATTGTGAAAGTCTTTTCGTAAACTTCACAACTGAAGGGTTTTAACATATTATTCCTACACTCACACTTTTATTCAATAGTCTAAAACCATTATGATGGGACTTGGTAGTTCCAAGCTCAGAAAATATTCCACAAACCTAAATATCCACAGACCACCCTGTGCTTATGTACAGAGTGTGTAGTCATACAGACCACCCTGTGCTTATGTACAGATTGTGTAGTCATACAGACCACCCTGTGCAGTCTGTGCTACTTGAGCGATGCATTTCTTGATCTTAGTCATTTTGGGAGCCTGAGTGAGTTCATCAGGGTTGCGATGAGTCACCACTCTTTTTATTTAACAGCATGTTGTTGATTTTTTTTGTTATGTTTCATCGTTGTATAACAATTCTTTTCTTTCTGGTTATCGTGGTGGTTCTGATGAAAATGCATTTATTGTGTTGTGAAACTGTAAATGCCTCATCATAGGCTGCCTGATTCAACAACAAAAATCTCCAATTCTGAATCTGTTGTTGTGTTTTTACCGTTTTTACTCCCAGAAACCTAAAGCAAGCTTCCGTATACAATCCCCACTTTGGTCTAGTTTTTCTGTTTATTTTAATTGTTTTTAGTTGTAGAGTTGTATGTTCATGGGCAATGAAACGCAGGTTAATCAAGGATGTAGAGATAGTGATGAAGGTGTGATGATACAATATTTCCGGTTCTAATTTTCTGGTCATAGATTTTGGAAACAAGAGGTGCTCTACTGGATTGAATCACAGATGATGAATATTGACGTATACTTGCACAGTAATCTGGAAAGACATTGAATATGTCATGAGCTTGATGTTGTTGGGAGACCGTGAGAATGTTTAAAATGTCTGAGGGACAGAAATATAGACGATGTTTTAGAAAAAATAACATAAATCTACTGTTAGCCTGTATTTATGCACCTGGCAATGTTCTGACCTGTTTAGAGAGATGGAGGCAGACTGAGATTGATGAAGTGAACGAGAGAGAAGATTCTTAAATTGTACACAGTCTTTTAACTATAACTATTCCACTCTTGGACTACAATGTGAAATGTGTTATGAAAAAATAAAGTTTACATTATGCAAGAAATGAACAAGCTTTGACGAATCAGAATTTATTTTAAAAGTGCCAACTCTATACTTACAAACTGCTGGCAGGAGAGATTTGAAAATGACAATAGGATGACCTTTAAAAAAAACAGGACCTTATGAGAATCAACATAGGTGTTTTTTGCCAATGATGGGCATTTTCCTTGAGTGTCGTTTGCGGTTCAGTAGACTAGCGGACATTTTGAAGTGTTGTGTTTAGAGGTGCTCTTTTAAGTCAGTCTGCTCATGGTGACTACAGTGGTGTGGTCTGTCCCTGTAAGTGAAGGGTAACATGCAGTCAGAGGTATTGCTGTGCTTGGGTAGGCTTCTCACTGTTTTAGCTAACAAGAAGGAACTTGAAGATGGGGTGTGTTGACGCATTTTAGGATGCGTCTTTGTAGGATGTAGAAAGTGTACTGGTAATGATTGATAGTAGACTGGATAGTTAGTTTTCTGTCTGGATGTCTGTCAGTTTATCTCTGTTAAGGATTGGCTCAAGTTTTCCAATGTGGAACCTGGATTTGTGCTCGCATCAGTAACAAACATTATGGTCATTTGCATCTCAGTCTGAAATAATTATTTCAAAAAAGGCCAATTACAAGTTATAATCCACGTATATTTCCACTAATAACATGTTTCTGGTGTGAAAAAGAAGGTTTGTGCTTTTAGAAAAAGACAGAATAAAGTTCTTATGGCTATATTTGAGGTTACTACATAACTTTAAAACATTCAGTAGAAACCATGGGCTATATGCTGTTAGATTTTGCAAGATTTTCTGTCAATTGAACAATTGCAATGTCATCAACAATAAAATATAAAAAAATTGTATTATAATATTTATTGTAAAAGAGACCTACAGATGTGGCTTTTGTCACGATTTAAATGAGATTAACTGAAATTATGCCATTTTGTCATTGTGCTAAAATAAATATAATATTATATATTAAAATATATTTGCTAACCTACTGCCATGGTTTTTTTGTGAATATTAATATAAGCATTGTTATTTGAACAATTAACTGCTTATTTTGGGTGGGGATCAAACAGGAAAAGTGTTGGAAAATGAACAAATGTGAGCTCAAAGAATTTGACAACACATTTTCACAACTACATACCCCATCGGCGTCTGTCTGTGTCTTAATGATTATAGTAATAAAAGGCACACCTCATATCCAAAATTTGAACTAGTATTTTCTGAGCTTTAAATAGCACACAGACTTTAACAGTCACAAATGACCAATCACAAATCCACCATATCAAAATCCAAGCCATTTTTTTTATTCTTATTCACCAAATGTTAGGAACAATTGAATATAAAAGTGCAAAATAAATTCACCCCCCACTTTTCAAGACACAAAAAAAAGCCAATCAAGGTCAACAATGTACTTACACAATCTCCACATTTATAAAAAGGCAATCTATGCATATTATTTTGAATATAATGATCATAACATTATGCGCTGGACTGCTTTTAGTGTGCGGCAAGCGTACAATGTCAAGCAGAACACACAAACGATTCTAAACATCTTGAACACTTTGGTATAATTCAGCATGATACAGGAAGTGCTACCCCACAGAACAGCTGCTCGCACCCACCCAACGACAAAGGCCACCTCATTTCCTGGAAGTGATGTCATGACAGCTTCACCCAGTGCCTGACATTTACCAACCATCAGGAACTAACGCAGGATTCCCACCTCAGGATATCATCGTCACCAGCTCTTCATTAGTCTTATGAAAGCTTGCGAACGACATTGCTAAGAGCTACAGCATACATGAGAGAGAGCACGGTTGCTTAGAGACGTTCAAGCTGGCGTTGCCCCGCTAAATGTCATAACTTTTTTCCAAACTGACCTCTTACGTGTCACAGTCGACGCATGCCTGGTGATGTCAGACACATTACCCCTCTTCCTCTTCGAACTCAACTTCTTCCTCCTCGTCCTCATCCTCTTCCTCAGGGCTGAAGAGCTCGTCTGCAGACTCTGTCTGGTCATGTCCTTCCTCCTCTTCTTCTTCTTCTCCCTCGCTCGGCATCTCCTCCCCTTGCTCATCCTCCTCGTCCCCATCCTCCTCTTCATCCTCCTCTTCCACAAGTTCATCTTCCTCTTCTTCATCTTCTGCAACTGGACCTTGGGAGGGGGAAACCACCAAATAGTGCTCAAGTTCCTATTCTCACTTCAAGGTTTGTGTATCAGATGACAGTGATTTCTGTGTGTGTGTGTGTGTGTGTGTGTGTGTGTGTGTGTGTGTGTGTGTGTGTGTAGACTCACAGAGGCTGTCGATGGCATCATTGACGTGGGTTTGAACTTCGCTCAAGAAGTTTGTCATCTTGTCTTCTAGGTTGTTACCCAGAGTGTCCATGTCTAACCTGGCAAAGTTAGGTACGAAAAACGCCTTCTTCAGCTGGCTCCTGTAACTGTGAAACACACACACACACACACACACACACGTTAGACAAATCCAACACACATTCTCATGATTCCTCAAGTATGTCATGCATACCAACCTTTTACTGGAACCTTTGTGGCCCTTAACACCAGAACAGAGAAGCACAACATGACATTAGATAAAGAAAAAAATAATACATGTCTGTTGTGCACGTCTATTAAGGTTTGTGTAGACGACTCACCTCCAGGAAGCGGAAGGGGTCTTTCTCCTCCAGCAGCCCCTCGATGCTGCAGCGCAGCTCCTGCATCCTGGCCTGGTCCTGGCTCACCCTGGCCAGGTTCCACTGGATGCTGGGCATGGCAGCAGAGCAGTGGGAGCGAGAGCACTCCATCAGGGAGGCCATGAAGCTGGCCAGCCTCTCGCTCAGCACCTCCCCCAGAGCGGATATCCGCTCCTCAGAGTCCTCCTGGAACTTCTGGAAGAGGGAGGGGGATAGTATTTATCCAATTTTTTGGGGGGGGTCTCCAGACATGAGGTCTGGTCTCCTACAGAGGGCCTCAACAGGACATGAGGCCTGGTCTCCTACAGAGGGCCTCAACAGGACATGAGGCCTGGTCTCCTACAGAGGGCCTCAACAGAACATGAGGCCTGGTCTCCTACAGAGGGCCTCAACAGGACATGAGGCCTTGTCTCATACAGAGGGCCTCAACAGAACATGAGGCCTGGTCTCATACAGAGGGCCTCAACAGAACATGAGGCCTGGTCTCATACAGAGGGCCTCAACAGGACATGAGGCCTTGTCTCATACAGAGGGCCTCAACAGAACATGAGGCCTGGTCTCATACAGAGGGCCTCAACAGGACATGAGGCCTGGTCTCATACAGAGGGCCTCAACAGAACATGAGGCCTGGTCTCATACAGAGGGCCTCAACAGGACATGAGGCCTGGTCTCACCTTGTTGATTCTCTCCGCATCCTGAATCTCCTGGAACGTTCTATCTGCCTTACTCAACTTCATCTCCACCCTGTGGAGCTGGTGCTCCAAAGACCCCTGTGAGAGAGAGACAGAGACACACAGAGAGAGAGAGAGGGAGGGGGAGAGAGAGAGAGAGAGACAGAAAGAGAGAGGAAGAGACACACACACACACAGAGAGAGAGAGAGAGAGAGAGAGAGAGAGAGAGAGAGAGAGAGAAAGAGACAGAAAGAGGGGAGGAGAGAGAGAGCGAAAGAGAGACAGAGAGAGAGAGAGAGACAGAGAGAGACAGAGAGAGAGAGGGGAAGAGAGACACACAGAGAGAAAGAGAGCGAGAGAAAGAAAGAAAGAGACAGAAAGAGACAGAAAGAGGGGAGGAGAGAGAGAGTGAAAGAGAGACAGAAAGAGAGAGAGAGAGGGGGGAAGAGGGATATTTTCAATGAAATTGAAACACAGCACTGCAGTCACACGTTTGCTGCCTCTCTCTGTCACACGCACGCGCACACACCTTCTCTAGATTGCTGCAGAATGCCCATTGATGAGACTAGAACAGGTGAATAGAGGTCTATTCTTTGTTTCTTGTATACCTTTTACCAACCAACTAGCATAATACAGCCTGGCTGTGTGATTGGCTGACAGCCTTGAACTGTGTCTGATAAATCACACTGATAAAACACTGGTCTGGAGTTTTACCACATTCAACACTTCACACCAACATGATCATTGTCAAGAAACAACTTATACAACTGCTGGTGAAAGGAAGTGTGTGTGTGTGTGGATGGGTTGGTGAATAAAAGGGAGAGAGAGAGATAGGCAGGGTGAGAGACAGAGAGAGAGGGGCAGGGAGAGAGAGACAGAGGCAGGGAGAGAGAGAGGCAGGGAGAGAGAGAGAGGCAGGGAGAGAGAGAGAGGCAGGGAGAGAGAGACAGAGGCAGGGAGAGAGAGAGGCAGGGAGAGAGAGACAGAGGCAGGGAGAGAGAGACAGAGGCAGGGAGAGAGCCAGAGAGAGAGAGAGAGAGCGACAGTGTCCCTACCTTGAGGTCTTTCATGGTGTTCTTTAAGGTCTTGATTGTGTGTCCAGAGTGGAGTCCTTCTATAGTGCAGGCGTTGCACACACACACCTTGTCCTCCATGCAGTAGTACCTGGAACAACACACAGCCTGGTTGGGATCCTCTAGGAAGCTAGATGACACTGGAAGCCCTGTTCACAAAGGGACACACAGGGGCTCCAAACACACTGGCACGCTTGACTATTCAAACTGGTGTTTCTGAAAGACAACAACAACAACAGTAATATTCTGAAATCTACATCTAGCAAGCAGTGTCTGCCTCCTTCACCTCTGCTAATCTCCCTTTATGTCGCTTTCCTTCAAACTTTAAGTCTGACTTTTCCCACCTGGACATGTTTCCTACCTGGACATGTTTCCTACCTGGACATGTTTCCTACCTGGACATGTTTCCTACCTGGACATGTTTCCTACCTGGACATGTTTCCTACCTGGACATGTTTCCTACCTGGACATGTTTCCTACCTGGACATGTTTCCCACCTGGACATGTTTCCCACCTGGACATGTTTCCCACCTGGACATGTTTCCCACCTGGACATCTCTCCTACCTGAACATCTCGTCGTGTTCCATGCACTTCCTGTTCCTCAGATCTGCTAGAGGTTCGGTCAGCAGGTGAGTCCTGAAGGCCAGCAGCTCCAGGTGAGGCTTGACGTGTTCCTGGCACATGGACACCTCACACTTCAGACACGTTTTCACCGCCAACGACCCCGTCGACCTCGACTCTGCTGCACCCTCACAGCTGGGCTCCGCCGCCCCAGCCTCCGCCCCCTGCCCCGCCACCTCACTCCCCCAGGCAGGGCAGTAGTCACAGGGGACTAAGGCTGGGGTCTTGCTCTGGGCCTGGGGACCCGGCGGGGCCTGTTGCCTGGCCGTCGTCCGAGCCTTGCTGCGCAAGCTGTCCGCTATGTTGGCTAGCTTGAAGTTCTTGAGCGGTTTGGCGTTGCAGCGGTGGCTCTCACGGCACACGGGGCAACGGAAGCGGCCTCGTTCGGACTGACGTTTGAGGCGGCGCACGCAGGCGAGGCAGAAGTTGTGACCGCAGGGCAGGAGGTGAGGGTCTTTGAAGAGATCGAGGCAGACAGGGCAGGTCAGCTCACCTTCCAGAATGCTGGCCTGCTCCTCTGATGACGCCATCGCTGCCAGCTGAGGAAGACTGGGGGGAGATGAGGAAGATGAAGAGAGGTAGAAACATATGTGTGTTTAGGATGAACTCAAAACAGAAGAAGGGGGGGGGGGGGTGGAAGTGAAAATACTTGGGTGGTATATTCGTGGAATAAATAATGTAACACACCCTTACTTAGGCAAAGTTCAAGACAAATCTAACCCTGACATTCATACTATATTCAGCCTAAACATTTATGTTATCTTTTCTTTTAGGCTAAATAAAATTATTTAGAAAGTATCTCAAGTCTGCGTGACTGGACACAGCTTCCTTATTTAGGGAAGCTTGATATTGATATTGAGATTGAAACACTCTTTCTTTAAAACACGAATCAATCATTAAGAAATAGGCTGATTGAAATGAAACCTAGGCCGACACGCCAGCTCCCTGTTTCTCCCTTTTTAATTCCCTGTTTTAAGTCACAGTTCTACCTGGAACGCACGCGGTCTTAACGCACGCTCTAATTTCATACATTTAAAAACAATTGATGTATTTACCTTGTATTCCTTGAGATCAAAACCACCTTCTCTTTAAATGCTGTCTTGGTGAACCAGACCCGATGAGATTTGAAAACACACCGCAGGTAATAATATCCAAACCACCTACAGACCCGGAGCAGACAGAGCAGGTCAGCTCTAATATCCTTGTTTTGTTCAGTTTATTACACCGTATCACCCCGAATGGGCGGAGTTAGAAGTGTACCTGCCAAAGTGCCTCACAATATATAAAACAGCAATAAAGATAACTCATATAGATCAAATTCACAAATAATCATGAAATTATAAATAAAACTTACAAATACACATTGAAAATATAAATGAATAAAATACATTTCTAACTCTGTTACACTGGGTAACCCTGGGTTACAACCGAATGACCACATACGTTGTCGACGTCACGTCACGTGTCCCTGCCTCCGCAGAACTGGCGAGTTTTATCCTGCATTTTCTAAAAAAAAAATCCAGAAATCTTCATCAATGGAGGCACACGCACAGGTGGATGTTTTCCAGACGCAGGTGAGTTCCGTGCTGGTCAGACTGCTGAATGTTGCGGTGGCTGAAATCACACACCTGTTCCTGAGCACCGTGAGCAGCGGGGGGCTGGAGGGGAGGAGGAATTCTGCCACGAGCTCAAATGACAAATCGACCCATTCTAGTAGAACCTGGTGCTTAGAACCTCAACAAGGTGAGGGATCAGATGATGCTGCCACCACGCGGAAACAACCCGAGTCTAATCACCTTCTGAATAACGAGGTGAGCTGACGTTGACCTGCGGACCTCAGAACCTACTGGAACATAACCATTCCGTTTTTGTAACGTGTGTTACTGTGATGTACTGCCACTGTCTTTCCACAGATAGATGACACACTCTGGGAAGTGACAGGGATCCAGGGCAACAGTGTGTTGCAAGGTGTGTGTGTGTGTGTGTGTCTTTCTGTGCGTGTCTCTCTGTGTGTGTGTGTGTGTCTGTGTGTGTGTGTCTCTCTTTCTGTGTGCACTCGCCTATTTTAAGATCTCTTTTCTGGTTTGACTAAATCTGTTTATTAAGCAGTTGTTACATATTTCTGTACATTATGATGCTTGCTAGAGGACTAGGGTTGATGTTGGAATAAAACAAAATGGTTAATTTGTGGCTGTCTGTCAAATGTTAGCTAATGTGAGTTGGCAGTATACCGGGGTGTGAGGTAGGGAGGAAATAGATGCTCTCTGTACTGTGGATTGAATACAGCAGCTCATAAGTATTCTAGGATCGAATACTACTGACCACACCACACTTACAGATCCTTTTAATTTTATTACAAAAACAAAAAACGTCAGAATTTTATTTTTGTCATTAACAATACAACAATCTATCTAATCATCGTGAACAAACAGAGAAGGAGGTGTAGGAAAGGTGGGATGGAGAGTGTGTGTGTGTGTGTGTGTGTGTGTGTGTGTGTGTGTGTGTGTGTGTGTGTGTGAAAAAACCTAGTGATATATATTTTTTTCCATTCAGTTTTCTTTTCCAAAGATTTAATAAGTCCACCTCTTAATTTAGAAAAACTATGAAAAAAAATAATAGAAGAAAGAGATGAGACAGGAAGTGGAGGAGGAGGAGGGGGAAATTCCACCATTTTTGTTTTATATATAAAAGACTTGGCAAGATCTCAACTATCGGTTCTTAGAAACAATTGAAACTGAAACAAATTTTTGCAATAAAAACCTATAATCCACCCTCATACATATATATCCATACACACACACACACCTGATGCCCTGGGGGGAATACAAAATAAAAAAAGTTTGTTTTTCGGTTTAGTTCATTGTTACCATGACAACATGAAAGCAAGGAGGTTCAAGCTCTGTACACACACAGCCTGTCTGAGTGTGTGTGAGTGTGTAATACAAAAGATGAGTGAGCAAGATGGAGAGAGGGACTGAGTTTGAATCAAAGCTAGTTTGGCTCTGTGTGTGTGTGTGTGTGTGTTTGGGGGAGACAAAACAAAAACAGAACGGGGGGGGGGGGGGGGGGGGGGGGGGGGGTGTGTCACTGGTGGTTCAGTGCCGTCGCTTCTTTTTGCTGCTGGGGGGCGGGGCTGTCGAGCGGCCCTTCCTCTTCCTGTTTGTGGTCTCCTCCGTGTCCTCGTATTGGCTCTCCTTGTCAGCTGGAGGACGGACACAGGAAACAGTTCAACAGGTCGACCAATAGCATCACTCATGTTACCAATAGCATCAGTGCAGATGGTAGGACTAGCTGCAGCAGTGCTGGCAGTGGGTCAGGGGACCCTGGGTGATCTCACCTTTCCTGGCCTCTTCCTCCAGCTCGTCCCAGTCCTTCCCACTCTCCTCCTCACTGCCCAGCGACTCACTGTAGTCTGAGAGACACACAACATCACAGTGAGCGTGTGTGTAGAGAGAGAGAAAAGAGAGAGACAGACAGAAAGAGAGACAGAGAGAGAGAGAGTCACAGAGAATGCACAGGTTCCCAGGTCCTCACTTGAATCCTCTGTCTCTGAAGAGTAATCCTCATCGCTGTCCTCCTCTTCCTCTTCTTCCTCATCTCCGGAGGGGTTGAACGTCTCATCCTCCATCTCTGACTCCGAGTCTTCCTCCACCCCACTCCCCTGACAGAGGGGGAGGAAGAGGATGGAGGAGACAGAACACTAGTTAGAGCTAGTTAGAGCGGCTGCATTTTAGAGACACAGAGAGAGAGAACAGACAGAGAGGAGCCGTCCAGCCCCCAGACCCTCACCTCACCCTCCGGGTCCAGGAAAGACCAACCGCCCTGCTCGAAGAAGCCCTCAGGGTCGTCTACGATGGTCTTCATGATCTTGGTCCAGTTCAGCGACTGAACGCCCTCGGTGTACTTGATGTCACACGAGCTGTGGGGGGGGGGGGGGGAGCACGGTTAACACATGTGTTTAACAGAGTGAGGAGGGGAGGAAGAGGGTGGAGGAAGAGGAGGGTAGGAGTGTTTTGTACTTGAGCCACTCCTTGATGGGGTCCAGGGAGTTGACGGGGACAGCGTTGATCATGGTGACCTTCTTGCTGTAGTCTTTGTACACGATGACCACGTCGAAGTTCTTCAGGTGGAACTGGACCCTCTCGAAGTGCACCAGCTCCACCTCGTCCAGGGTGACCACGAAGGGAGGCTGGGGGGAGGGACAGACTGTGAGCGGGCACGGCCCCACACACACACACACACGCTGATCAGAGTACCAAGCTCCAGGAGGCTGGCCAGAGGCTCACTCACCCACTCAGTGGTGTTGACCAGGGAGCTGGAGGTGGGCTGCAGCAGGCAGGTGCTCCTATAGGGGGCGCCCTGGAACCTGGACACACGGAAAACAGCCCATGTGTTACTAGGTGACCCTGTCACCTCCCACTACAAGACCCCTCCTCTCCCTTCCCCTCCCTCACCCTCTTTCCCGTCTCATCCGTCTCCCTCCCTCCCCTCTCTCCCTCCCTCCCTCCCTCCCCTCCTCCCCCTTCTCACCCCAGGTCTCTGAAGGGGACCTCAAACTCCAGCTCCTCCCTGGTTAGCGTCTCCACCTTCTCGATGAAGTTCTTGAAGGCAGACTTGAGCTTGTGCCTCATCTCTCGCTCCATCTGCTCGGCGTACAGGTCGTCGCGGTCGTGCATGTGCTGGTGCTTCCCCAGGTCGGTGGTGATCTCACCCACCTCCGTGTAGAACTGCACGTCCGTGTGGCGCTTCTTACCGAACATGATGGCGTTCTGGACATGGCGAGGGGGGGGAGGGCATGTTTGTATTGCGATAAGGTATTTTTTGGGATTTCCCTGTTGTCAGGTATGTTTTTAATGTTTGTATGCAACTAGTGTGGCGGAACATTCTAGTAGAGTATTAAGGTCAGTATGGATAAACAGCATTCTGTTGTAACAGATGGGGCACGCTCACACACGCTCACACGCTCTCTCACACACCTTGAGGTGGAAGTGTAGCACGATGATCATCTCTCCGTCGCAGGGCTGGAAGATGGAGTGTTTGATATTGTTGTAGAGTATATCCACCTTGTCTCCCCGCACCGACGTGAAGCGGAACCCTGGAGGACACACAAGGTTACACATGGAACACACACACGGTTACACAACGACCACACACACACGGTTACACATGGAACACACACACGGTTACACAACGACCACACACACACGGTTACACAAGGACCACACACACACGGTTACACATGGAACACACACACGGTTACAAAAGGACCACACACAAACACATTTTCTGGATCTCCATCCTTTTATGTTTCCTTGCCGAGTGTCCTCCCCCCCTCCCCCTCCCCCCTCACCGTTGGTGTGGGCTTCCAGAGATCCCTGCATCCTCTTCTGGGCGATGTTGGGTCTGATGTAGAGGTCCTTCAGTTTGGGGTTGCTGCGGTTCAGGTTGATGACCAGTGAGTCCTGCTTGACGATGCCCTCCTTCTCCTTCTCCTCAGCCTCCCGCATCTTGTAGCGCTTCTGCACCTCCTTGATGATGCGGAAGGCGTTCTGGAGGTTGGTGGACGGCACCGTCGGGTCGCCCGGCGCCTTGAGGTTAGACGCCCGGTACGTGCTGACGGAGGGAGGAGAGAGGTGGGAGGAGAGAGGGGGGAGGAAAGAGGGGGGAGGAGAGAGGGGGGAGGAGAGAGGGGGGAGGAGAGAGGGGGGAGGAGAGAGGGGAGAGAAAGGATATTGGGTCAAAAGAGAGGGTGGTGGAAGTTAAGAAGGCCAGCAGCACGAGGGGGCGTGGTCAGAGGCGTGGTCAGAGGCGTGGTCAGAGGCGTGGTCAGAGGCGTGGTCAGACACAGCTGGGATGTTCACTCACATCTCCTTGACGAAGGTGGCGTCCGGGTTGGGGAAGATGTTGCCCTCGTGACGGCCGAGGGACGAGCCAGGGACGAAGAAGTTTATCCTCAGGTAGGTGTAGTCTCCCTCCACGGACATGCTGATGTTCTGCAGAGAGATATGAGAGAGAGGGAGGGATGAGAGGAGGGTAACAGAGAGAGACAGAGGCATGCAGAGAGAGAGACAGAGAGAGAGACAGAGCAAGAGAGAGGGAGAGAGTCATGCAGACAGACAGACAGAGAGGGAGAGAGACAGAGAGAGACAGAGAGAGACAGAGAGACATGCAGACAGACAGAGAGAGAGGGAGAGAGACAGAGGCATGCAGAGAGAGAGAGAGAGAGACAGACATAGAGAGAGAGACAGAGAGAGAGACAGAGCAAGAGAGAGGGAGAGAGAGAGAGAGACAGAGGCATGCAGAGAGAGAGAGAGACCAGCAGAGAGACAGAGACAGGCAGAGAGAGGTCCCAGGTCCCAGCCTAGCTAAGCCGTACCTTGATGGTGGCGATGTGGAAGGGCGTAGCGATGCCGAACACAGGCATGACCACGGTCTCATACTTCTTGTCGATGAAGATCTTCATGTCCCTGATGTCCTTCTCCCGGGGCATCTGGGCCACGTTCTTATAGGAGACGTTGGACTTCCTGGCCCTGGGGGACAGAGGGAGGGACAACAGACAAGGCTGTTTATTAGGAAGATTCCCTGACTTAATAGCAGCCCTCCTCTTCCTCTCCTCCTCCTCTTCCTCATCATCACTCACTTCTGGATCTGCTGCTCTCCCTTCTGCTCAGTCAGGCGTCGCTTGGCTTCCTCATTCACCTGATTGGCCAGCTCCTTCTGATGGGCCCGCCTCTTCTCCTCCGCTGTCATCTCGTTCTGACCAATCAGAAGACAGGTGGCGAGAGCTTACACATGCAGGCAGGGACGGGTTTAGAGATGACAAGACAATGAACACACACTCACACACACACTCTCTCTCCGTCTCACCCTGGTCCTGTCTGCCAGCAGAGCCTGCCCGCGGGCTCCCTTCCCCAGCAGCTCCTCTGCATCATCAGCATCTTCCTCCTCATCCTCCTCATCATCGTTCTGAAAAGCAACATCACACATCAGCTGCAGCCTCCTGCTCGGGTGAGGGGGGGGGGGGGGGGGGCAGAGCTGAGGTGTGGAGTCTCACCTTGAGGAAGATCCCCACGTTCTTTATCTTCTTCTTCACAGGTGTGAGGACTGTGGCAGGGTCGTCCTACACACACACACACACACACACACACAGTCAGGTAACAGACCCTGTACACAAGCCCTTCATGACATTATCTAACTCTGGAAGACTGGAAAGTGCAGAGGGGGCGTGGCCTACATGGCTGATGTGAGGTGTGCAGAGGGGGCGTGGCCTACCTCATTGATCTGGACACTGTCTCCTATGAACAGAGCGTATTTCTTCTGCTCCTCCTTCTTCCCCTCCTTATTCAGCAGGTCAGCAAAACCCAAACTGATGCTCAACACCATGCCTGACACACACACACACACACACACACATTACACACATGAAGTTCCAACTCTTAATCCTTAAGACAAAGCTGTGTGTGTGTGTGTGTGTTTCCTCACCCTTCTTCAGCTTGTACTGGTTTTTACTGTTCAACACCAGGGAACCTTCACGGAACTCAATCCCCATAGCAAACCTGGAGAGAAACAACACACAACATGAAGACGTGTGTGTGTGTGTGTGTGTGTGTGAGGGAGATGGTCCCAGCGTTCCTCACCCCAGGTTCTTGGTGAGCTTGGACACCAGCTCTGGTCTCTCCTTCTTCACGTAGTCCAGAACACTGTTGTAAGCATCGCAGATCTTCACCCCTGCACGGACGACACAGTGGCTTAGAGACACACACACACATACACAGTGTGTCACAAAGACACACTCAAACGCACACACTCTCACACACTCACACACACTCTCCCACCCACCGTGCTTGAGCTCCTTGAACAGCTCCTCCTCCACCTGCAGCAGGAAGGAGTAGTTGTCCTGCATCTCCTGGGTGGGGTCCACCATGAGGGTGCGCACCAGGTTGGAGCAGTAGGACTTGTAGCGGATCCCCATGGCGCAGGTGATGGCTCCGAAGTGCATGTGGTTCTTATCACTGTGGAACAGGAGATCTGGGTTACTGGGAAACTGGATGAATGAAGCAGCAGAGAACAGAATGCAGGTTTGATTTGACCCGACTTTTAGACTTAGACCCCCCCCCCCCCCCCCACTGTTGCCAGCGGTTACCTGACGACGCTGAACTTGAGGCTGTAGTTCCCTCCGCTCTGGATGATGGGAGGGTAGCACATCTCCACCGTGGAGGGGTCGGCTCCTCCTAGGAACTTCTTCTCCTCGATGGCCTTCTCTACAGACTCAGCCAGCTTGCTGTGACGTACCTTCTGCAGACGGGGTAGCACGTGTATGTGTGTGAGAGTGTGTGTGCGGCAAGGAAGAGTGTAGAAGGGTTAAAATGAGTAATAGTCAAAATAAACTACCAAGACTGAGACTAGTGTAATCCCACTAACAACAACAATAGCCTTGTGGCTAATTCTGGCATATTTACAAGCAAATGTGGATTAATATGCACTGTCCCTGAAATAAATAAACAAACAACAACAACAAACAACAACAACATGATCCCAGGCGTGATATGGTGCCACTTCCCAAGGGAGCTGTCTGTGTTAATACTACTCTTCCTCTCCCGTGTGTAAGCATGTTTTGTGTATGTGTAATGACATGTGTACGTTCATGTGAAACGTCTTCTCTTTGGTTGTGAATGACACAGGCAAGATGACCTCTGACCTCGTCTGCGTCCACGATCTCCATGACCCTCTCCTTGAAGAACTTGGAGTAGACCTCGCTGGTGATGGCCGCCGCCTTCTTCATCAGAGCCAGCTCCCCATCCTCCTTCACAGCCATGGTGTAGGCCACCACCGCACTGATGTCCACCTGGGAGAGGAGGAAGAGGAGGAGGGGAGAGAAGTAGTGGGAGGTGGGGGGGTTAAACAACGGAACAGCCAAAACCAAACCACATGCAGACACAGGGGCAACCCCCTCTTCATCAACATCCTCCCCCTCCTCCTTCTGCCCTTCATCCCCCTCCTCCCTCTCACCTTCTCCAGCCCCTCGGCTGTGATCATGTCGTTCCAGCTCTTCATGTACTCTCCGGGGAACTTGTCTTTGCTGAACACCCCGACAGTCTTGCCCTCCTTACTCCCCCGGATGGCCTCCATCATCTTCTCAAAGTTGCCCTTGTTACTCTCGTTCTGGGGAAGAGGGGGGGGGGGGACAGGATTATAGCCAATAACCGAAACCTGAGTGGGGGTTAAATCCACAAAGGATCCAGGAAGTAACAAGCAGCACGCCCAATAGGACCCTGACCTTTTCCCTGACGAGCAGCGTGATTGGCGGAACCCCGTTGGCGTTCTCGTTGCCCTTGGTGACAGCCACCTGTTTCAGGAACTCCACCTTCTTCTTGCTGGCCAGGAAAATGATCTTGGTCTCGCAGAACACCATGATGGTGTCGGTCAACTCATACCCAAACAACCAGGTCTGCAGTCAAGGCGACAACATGGAGAATGATGATCAATCTACGTAATTACGCCATGTGTACAGACAGGCCATAAACCTATTATGTTCAATCAATTAAAACCCAAATCAATCAATCAATTAAAATCCAAATCAATTAAAATTAAAATGTATCCTAGTTAAAACCTTGATACGGTAATTTGCTGTTATAATGGGTATTAAATACCGCTTTGGTAGTGATTTAAACAAATATATAATCACAATATTCCCGCACATCTTGAGTGGTGAGTTTACCTGGAGAGCAGTGGACTTGGCGTATACGATCTCCTCGTCCACCCCGACAGACACCACCAGGGCATCCACTTTACCAAACTCATCCTCCGCTTTCTGGAAGTCAATAAAAAGGCGCAAGATAAAAAGTTTGTGATGCATGTCTAGCGATGAGATACAGCTGAGATTCAGCTGAGATACAGATGAGATACTGATGAGATACTGATGAGATACAGTGGAGATACTGATGAGATACTGATGAGATAAAGCTGAGATACTGATGAGATAAAGATGAGATACTGATGAGATACAGCGGAGATACTGATGAGATACAGAAGATACAGATGAGATACAGCTGAGATACAGCTGAGATACAGAATGAGATACAGAAGAGATACAGACTGAGATACAGCCGAGATACTGATGAGATACAGACTGACATCTCTCTAGCTGCACTTGCTTTACTTGTCTGTAACACTACATTCTGATAACCATTTGCTCAGAAAACTAAAGCATACTGCATGTTGTTTTATTAAGCAAACTAATATAAAGTTAGTTACCCCTGGATCTATGGTTAAGCGTTACCTGGATTTCGATAAGTTACTTAAAACATAAATAACATAAATTAGTATTTATTTAATAACAGCCAGTATGAGTGTAGCACTAGAAATAATGAGTCAACCATCAAATGTGAATGAAAATAGTTAACAGAATAGCAGCAGTTTAGTTTTTAGTTTAGTTTTTTTTTATCAGTGGGTCCAGATAGTAACTTTCACATCGTTCACAACTGCTTAGTTATCTTCGCACGCTTAGATTCATGCTAAGCTAACATGCTAACACACTTAGCTACATGCTAAGCTAACATGCTACCATACTAACACACCAACATGCTAAAACACGTAGCTTCATGCTGAGCTAACATGCTAACACACAGGAATAGCGTTGAAATGCTGTGATCTTGAAAACTTGGGACAATTTAGCAGAACACCTGTTCACGTTGCATTGAATTAGGACATCAAAATATTATAATTTTATTATATAAATATTTTTTTGTGAAACTTGTCAAATTATGGTAGCTAACTAGTGAAATGGATCCTATATTGTGATCCATAACATGGATGAAGCAGATGTAATATCATGCTACTAACATGTTAGCATGTAGCTCGTGAGCTGGATATTGATCCAGAACAACCGAACTTGGATCATTTAAAAACATGTTTAACCTAATTCTAGTTAAAAAACGAAGCTTTAAAAAAAAAAATCAGCAATTGTTTTTTTTTTAGCATCTGATCAAAATATAGAGAGAATCACATTAGAGGCCTCCTTCCTCCTTCTCCTGCTTATTATCGGTGCAGAGAAAGAGGCTCGAGCCCCGCAGCTCGCTCCAGTAACACCGAAAACAAAGTCACCAGCGCGGGGACTCTCCCAGCAGCCAGCATCCTCAGAATCCCCCCGCGCGCTCATTTACAAACTCCAAGCCTGTTTAAATCCCCATTTCACGATTCCTTCATTGGAATATTTACCTTCCAGTTGCCGTAAAAGCGCTTGATTCGGCGGTAAAACGCGTCCTTGTCCAAGTTTACCGCCATAGTGAACCGTGTGTGGTTTGAAACTCCAGCTCGCGGCTTCCCTGCAGGCCGGATGAGTGTGAACTCACGGTGTTTTCACGCCTTGAAACCCCCTCTATCAAGGCAGCCTCGTCTCTACGCTGCTTGTTATTTTACCGAAGAGACGCGACAATCCTTGCAGCCCTAATGCAATTAAAAAAATACAATTGTTATTTTTAGATATTTATGAAATAGCATATATAAGATTGCAATCTATGTCGACTTAAAAAAAAATCTAAATAAACATTATTGGTTATGGATCATATAATGTTTTTGTTTCCCTGTTCACTACCACGCACCAATCTCCATCAAATTAATGCCTCTTTCTTCGTCTCTCCCCCTCCTTCCTTCCCTCCCTCTCTCTTTCTCTCCCTCCCCTTCTCGTGGTCGTCTCGTTTACATAGTAGATGTGAGCATATATAGGACACTTCCCAGCGAGGCGGGAGCCATTTATGCATTTTGTGGTTGTATAACACATTTTGTTTCAATCTTGCGACATACATTTATATCTAACGGTCCTTTTAGGAAATACGTACAACTGTCTCTCCTTAATGATTCAATAAAACAATATCGGCTTCATTTTTACCATGCATGTGACACAGGAGTTGGCTATTAATTGTTTGCAAAACGTTACGACGTTGTCTTTTGTTGCCCATGCTGTGTTAATGCAGCACGTGGCTCCACAGCGCCTCCACAGAAACATCCCGCACCACGCGCTTTATTTCCCGCCACTGGAGCCACGTCAGCGATTCAAGTCCAAAGCGCGCGGAAGCGTCAGTGACGTCTGCGGGTTCTGACGAGACGTTCCATCACCAATTCTACCAGTGGATCTCAACATAAAACATTATATTTCTTAATACAACAACATTTGTGGAAAGAGCTTTCATACAATAATGCAGGCATTTCGATAACATATTTTTTACCCCTATGGCTGAAAATGGTGGCTTTTGAATATAAATCTTCCTTTCGTCCAAATAAGATGTAAATGTGAAACATCATTTATTTAAAAGCACACAGGCAAAATGTATTTCATAGTGTTTTTCATTAAAAAAACAAGCGTGTGTGTGGAGGAGGCATCCATATATTAATTCATTCATTTTTTAACATAATCCATAATACTTGTTAACCAAATTGGCCTTGAAGCAAAAATGTACAATTTCTCATCAATGATTGATACACATTCATGTCAAAGTAAGGTTTAACCTGCCAACATCATCTAGTTATTCATGGGCAACTAAAAAGAAATGTTCTAAGCCAATGAGATCCTGTCATGAGGAACAGTCACCATGTGCTTGATATTGGCTAATTCATACCTTCTGTAGTTTTATCACCGTTAAATCTTTAAATTGTGGGCCAATTGTTTAATCGACTCAAACTGGACACCTTTCTGCAGTCTTCATAATACAGTACCATCATCGTTAAAACAAGTCCAACTTATTTCTCGCAAGAACGATTGTATGTGTCGGTATCAACATGATAGTGAAACCATCGCATCACATGGAAAATATGAGACTTAAAGGACAGTTTCCTCAACGCATGAAATCAAGACTTAGCCCTGGAGAGGCAAGTTCAGTTTTGTAGGACAGAAAAGAGTCACAGATCTTCTGTGAGGTGATTTCATCAGTACCCCAGGTTTTGAGGCCTTCAAGAGTCAAACCGATTTGCCCCCCCTACCCCCCCCCCCCAAACCCCCCAGAAGTTAAAATAATTAAAAACACGGTCATATAAAACCCATCTCATCATCATCATGAGTCTTTAGTTTCCCTCCTTGTGAAGTTGACATGTTCGCTCTGTGTCTGTGATGTGAATCTCCTCAGAGCAACGTCAGGGAACTGGAGGAAGATGAGAGTCTCCTGAAGGGATTCATTCACTTGTTCATTCGTTCGTTCGTTCATTCCTTGAATGGTTCCTGTCCTCCGTCAGGTCTGTCCGCTCCTTACGTGACGGTGGTGGAGTTCTGCCCCCTGATCGCACACCAGGCCATGAACACATCTCTGTGAACAAACTTCAATCAATACCTCCATCCTCAATCAATACCTCCATCCTCAATCAATACCTCCATCCTCAATCAATACCCCCAAACCTACCTCAACCACAACACTGTAATCAATATCCCAACTAACCATGAGAGGATCTCAATTCACTGACTCAAATCAGGTGTACATGTAGCGCGCAAAAATATACCTGTTTAGGTGCTTGAAAAGAGTTTGTGTCCAGGCTCCCCACCTAGGGTGTGTGTGTGTGTCCAGGCTTCCCACCTGCAGTGTGTATGTGTGTGTGTGTGTCCAGGTTCCCCACCTGCAGTGTGTGTGTGTGTGTGTGTGTCCAGGCTTCCCACCTGCAGTGTGTGTGTGTGTGTGTGTGTGTGTCTAGGCTTCCCACCTGCAGTGTGTGTGTGTGTGTGTGTGTGTCCAGGCTTCTCACCTGCAGTGTGTAGCCACACACTCGTTGCTGCAGTACTCTTTGTCCCAGTCTTTACTCTCCACCGCTGGGTTAGTGCAGCCAGCCCTGACACACAGCACACTGGGGCCCGGGGCCGGGGGGGCCAGCGGGGGCCCCGGAGCCACCATCACCTCCACCTCCATCTGGGGACAGGTGGTAGTGGGGAGGAGGGAGGCAGGGGGGGGGAGACACAGAAAACACACAGAGACACAGACAACAATATTAGCATCAAATCTGAGACTTTTTTCTCTCTCTTATAATCACACATCTCTCCCTCCATGACTCACCCCTTCCTCTCCATCCGTCACTTCCTCCCCTGGCGTTACCACAGCGCACGACTGCCCCACCTCCAGGGTGAGAGAGGAGGGGGGGGCGGGCACCGACGCCACCCCAGCCGAGTCGGACTGCAAGGAGGTAGGGACGATCTTGATCTGCAGAGGAGGCGGGGCCTGCCCAGCCGCACCCCCGCCCCGTGGTTTGGCCTGCAGCGGTGGAGGGGGCTGGGCATGTACCATCTGCTGCAGGCGTGGGGGAGGAGGGGTGTTCTGCATCTGCTGGAGAGGAGGGGGCTGGCGTGGCGAGGAGGAGGTCACCGTCACCCCCCCGGCTGGCATAGCGGTGGCCACGCCCCCTTGTTGCTTGATGATGATCTTGGTGACGGTGGGGGGGTCGGGAGGGGGCGGGGCAGCTGGCTTGGTGGCTCCGGTCCGAGAGCGGGTGGAGACCTGAGGACACAGGAAGTACTTTAGACGTCACGTTAACAATAGAAGAAGAGAAATCTCACAGAATCACCACTGAGGATTACAGACAGTAGATAGCAAAGACCCCAATGCAGGCAAACATGCATACATCCTGTGCTCTGTGGAAGCCTGATAACGACCCATTCATTTGAATCAGCTGTGTTAGAACAGAGAAACAAGTAAAGCAGGGGTCTCCAATCCTGGTCCTCGAGGGCCGCTGTCCTGAAGGTTTTAGATGTTTCCCTGCTCCAGCACCCCTCCACAGAGCTTGATAACGACCCTTCATTAGAATAAGGTGTTCTGGAGCAGGGAAACATCTAAAACCTTCAGGACAGCGGCCCTTGAGGACCAGGATTGGAGACCCATGATGTAAAGCTTTCAGGACTGTGGCTCTTGAGGACCAGGGTTGCCCACCCTTGGCATAGACTAAACAGGATATAGAAGCCCCCCTGAAAGGTGTTAACGTTGGTGCAGCCAGACCTGAGGAAGGTCCAGGATGATGTTGGAGGTGCAGATGTTGGTGATGGTGTTCTGGTCGGGGTTGTGGTGAGGCAGGCGGCCTGAGCGGGTGGAGCTGGCCGGGGTAGAGAGGACCGGGGCGGGGGCAGGGGCGGGCTCTGGTGGGGGCGGCGAGGGGGCGGAGTCCAGGACTTCTATAGTGGGCTGGAGGACGGAGAGAGATAGAGAGAGAGAAGATATAAGGACCACACAGAGAAGAGACCAGCAGGCAACTTTAAAGCCTTTAAGAAGTTTCTCCTGACCTGGGAGAGCTGGTTAGATCTGTAGGCTGACAGAACCTTCAGATACTCCCTCTTAGCTGCCTCAGTCTTCCTCTTATACACCTAAATGAGGGACGAGAGAGATAGACAGAGAGAGAGAATTGGAGAGAGAGAGAGAGTGAAAGAGATGGACAGAGAGAGAGAATTGGAGAGAGAGTGTTGGGGAGAGAGACAGAGAGTTGAGGAGACAGTCATTAGCATGCATTCACCAGATAGTGTGTGAAGTGAGTAGTGTGTGTGGTGTGTGACCCCCCCCCCCCCCCCCCCCCACCTGTTTCTGCTCCTCCCCCAGGCTGTCCCACATGGACGCCACGATCTTGGACACGTCTCCGAAGGTGGCGTTGGGGTTCTGGCCCTTGATGGCCGCCTGCGCGTCCCTGAAGAACAGAGCGTAGGCTGACACCGGCTTCTGGGGCTCGTTTGGGTCCTTCTTCTTCTTCCCTTTCTTCCCTCCTTCTCCTCCCGCTGCTCCTCCCCTCCTCACCAGGGCGGGGGGGCCGCTAGAGGGGGCGTGGAGGGAGGAGGAGGAGTCGGAGAAAGACTGGTCCAGGGACATGACTCCAGGGGAGACGGAGAGAGAGAGGGGGGACTCTACTAGTACACTCTGATGGGAGAGAGGGGGAGGGAGAGAGATAGAAAGGGAGGGAGAGAGGGGGAGGAAGGAGGGAGGGAGAGAGAGACAAAATGAGGTTGAAGTCCCATGTATTCCTAGACGTAGGTCGTAGGGGTTTACAGGCCTTCAGGATTCTAGATCTTTCCAAGGCGGAAGTCCTTATAAGGTCAGGTCTTGCAGACTCACCCGTCTGAAGTCATCCATGTCATCATCCTGAAGCGAGCCGGTGGGCGAGGCCGTGGCTGACAGAGGGTGGTCAGGTGACTGTGGGCGTGGCAGGATAGTCCCGCCCCCCAGGCTGAGCCCCAGCTGGGCGCTGAGCTCTGATTGGTCAATGGTGGTCAGCTGGTTGTGGCTCAAGAGGCCGTGGCCCATGTCACTCAGCGGAACATCGATGGTCATGGGGGAGGAGCTACTGAACTGAGAGCCAATCGGATGACCAAGATCCTGGGGAGGGAGGGGATAACAGAGTGGTTGACACAAATGCTGTATAGTCTAAAACTTTGATAGTTGTTCAGTCCAAATGTTGATTTTTCATGTTGGCTCTGATCCCTCCTCACCATTCCCAGGGCAGAGCCCAGCAGAGCGCCCCCTCCTGGCTGGCTGATCACACCCAGGCTGAGGTGCTCCAGACCCTGCGAGGGGGGGTTGACGAAGGTGGAGGCGAAGGAGGGGTCTTCACCCCCCACCACCGCGTTCCCGGGGACCACCACACTGTCCGAGGGGCCCCCGTCAGACAGATCCCCAAAGTGGGCCACCACATCGGACACTGTGAGGGCTGAGTCAGGGTCCAGGGAGATAGGGGGGATCTCAAACTCCTCATCGCCCAAGCTAGGGGTGTGGAAGGTCTGGGGGAGGACGGGAGGAGAGAGGGAGAGGAGAAAATAAGAGAAAGATTTAAAAGAAGAAAAAAAACAAGAACAGGGGCCGAAGATGAGAAAGAGGATGAAAAGAAGAGAGGGTGGAAAGAGAGGGGGGGGGGAGGATATAGAGGAAGGAGAGACAGAGAAAGAGGGGAAGGAGAGAGAAAGGAAGGAAAAAGAGAGAGAGATGAGAGAGAGAGAGAGGTCAGAGCATCCTATCGTCTCCTCCCCCGTCAGGATGGGTGAAGAGTGAGACAGAAAGGGGTGATGAGTCGTACCTCTGAGGAGGACAGAAAGGGGTGTCCCGGTCCTGGGATGGTCAGGTAGTTATCGCTGCCTCCAGGGAACTGAAATGACAGGGCAGCAGTTTGAGCATCAGGGACACAGCAGGGATCCCCCTCTGACTTATTACTGTGAGAGACTTCATGCAACACACATCTGCAAGCAAGACTGCAGCGAAGGTCCATGTTTACTAATCCTTTCGTCTCTTCTACACACACACACGCGCACGAGCGTGCACATGCACACACACACACACGGTAAACAACCCAATAAAAACACGTCGGTCGAGCAAAAACGAGCCGATAGATTTGTGAATCAAGCAAATCATTCCCTTGGTGAAGACATGTTAACACCAGCGGCACCAACGCGTTGGAGGGTGTTAAAGTCACAATAAGTTGTGTTTTTTGGTTGGTTTTCTTGGTGCGCGAGGAGGGGGTGCGCGAAGAGGAGGGGGTCACCTTGTTCACGGCGTCAAATCCATTGAAAGACTGTGAATCCAGGAAGTCTGGATCAACGTGCTGTCCGTGACCGTCCGTTAGATCAGAGTAAAAATTCAGGTCCATGTTTATTGAATTCAGTGTGGATGAAGATGAAGAAGATGATGATGATGAAGGCAGAACAAACCCTGCAGTCTGGTTAGGCTAGCTTAGCTTAGCATCATCGACTAGGAATGACGGCTAAGGAATTACAGAGATATCGTCAGCTTCACCTAGTCTACACGAAGTTATACTTAAAAAAAATAATAAATAAAAGATGCGCCATTAAAGCGTCAACAATCCGACGAATCCTCTTTTAGACGCATACGTCTGCAACCCTGCATGTCGGTGCCATGTCCGCACCGGTACTGATCCTATAAATAGAAAACAGCCTGTCTAGTCAGCAAAGACCAGGGACCTCCATCTGACAGAGACCCGGTCCAGACCTGCTGATCCAGACTAGACTAACATGGTCCTGGGGGCTCCACTGTCTGATCTAGACTAGACTAACATGGTCCAGGGGCTCCACTGTCTGATCTAGACTAGACTAACATGGTCCAGGGGGTCCAGTCTAATATTTCGCAGTACGGATCTAATTAGATCCTTCCACTCACTAGTTTATGAGCAGCATTTGTTGTTTTCACACTTGAAATTAATCTTGAAGACAATAACTGCATGGCTCAATGACAACCCTTTCTCTCTCCCCCCTTCCTGGCTCTTTTTCTTTCTCCCCTCCCTCCCCCCTCCCTGGCTCTTTCTCTCTCCCCCTCCCTCCCTCTCTCCCCCCTCCCTCCCTCGCTCTTTCTCTCCCCCTCTCTGCCAGGACTTTGAATCGAAACGGAAGAACTAGGACGGATTTGGAATCACCTTAATCTTAAGAGGAAGTGTCGGTGATTCTGGACTATTTCATTGTGAGGCTGAGAATAACACCAAATAATGGTGATCATTACCACCAGAGAGATATCAGTAAACACCTGCCCAACTTTAGCGATTCATATTCCTGACACTGTTTTCAAACTTCACATATATAGAAAATCCAATTTAAGATGACACACTTTCAAACGCAATATCTATAATGACACATTTGAAGGATTTATAGTCATCCACATACACGAGAACACATGCAATGATTTACTAGGATAAAACCAGTGACTAAACTAAATACAAGGGATAATACAGCAACAACAAAAAAACACGTGAAGCGAGTTTATTTCATCTCAAGGTGAATATAACATGTGAAATCCTTCTTATAGTGAAACTAAACTATCCAGATATTGTGATGATTTATCAGTAATGACAGTGAAAGGGATCATTGATGTGTTTCTGTTCATTCAGAATACTTTACACTTTAATACTCTACTAAGTAGATTCTAAGAATCTTCTAAGTAGATTTGAAGGATTCTCGCTACTCTTTCTCTTACCTCCATTTCAGTTTTATCTCTTTATTCCCACTTTCTGAAGTTCCAACAAGAAGATTTCTCCTCAATTCTCTAACATGGCACCAAACTTCCGGGATTGTAAAAGTGGAAGTGACGTCACAACGCTCCGTTGAAGAGTTCCCTGTTTTATCTTTCGTGGTCACTTAGATGGGCGTTTCTCTTGCCTTCGGAAACCTGAAAATAGGGAGTAACTCCGCCCCTTCATGCTTCCCGGGTGCAGTAAATGCTGAACCCATCTGCCTTTGTGGTCCGTATACAAAGCGTTTGGAATTGACTTACAACAAAACACGTTAACATTTATATTTTCTTTCAAAATTGGTTTTATTACCATTTTTCAAGCAGTCTTTTTCATATTTTTATATTAATGTAATAAAAAAAATCAGGACTTATGTACAAGCAAAAAACTGTTAGGGAGAAAGAAACAGATCCCCTTAAAAACAGAAGAACACTGAGGACAGCTGGGTGGAATTTAAAATACCTCCAGTTTGTTTGTAGCACGAGTTCACAAGCGGGAGGCAGGTCCCACACACGCACACGCACACGCACCATTGATCCATACCTAGAAGGCTGCTATTAGGACACACAGTAAATCAAAACAGATAAGGTGACGCCAGTAAGCAGCAGGAAGCCCACGTGACTTCCCGAGGTGTGAGCGCGCGTTATAGTATGATCAATCATCACGCGCACACACACACGTTGATAAAACAGATACAGCAGTGTAATAGCATGCGGTGTGACGGCAAACCAACCTCTTTACAAACACTGTTTACTAACCGCTTAATGAGCAAACCTTCCTGTTCTCTACAAGGTGTTCATGAAGCCACCATCCAAACTGACCTTACACACACACACACACGCACGCACATGCACGCACGCACATGCACGCACACACACGCACACACACACACACACAGCAGAACACCAGACACACAAAGCTGATCACTTCTTCCGATTCTATAACACTTCTTCTACAAATTAGAACCCTGAGTCCCTCAGTGGAACACACACACACTGTTCCAGAATGTTCCGTCCACTGTGGTGGTTGTGGTTCATTCATTGGTCCTCTGTATCATGCAAGTCCATACACTACTGTACGGTATACATTCAACATGTGAACTACACAAACACACACACATGCATGCGCACACACACGCAAGCGCACATACACACACACACACACGTACACACACTTGAGCACTCTTGCACTTGGTTCATATGAGGAATCGCATTGGCTTTTGTAGCTTGTCTTTTTTTGTGGAATGGGGAAACTTAAGAGCTAATGATTGACAGCTAGGTGTAGGGGGAGGGCTCTATCCAAGCCCTGGCCAATCACAGTCCTTTACAGCTGCCTGACCCCAGGGACTCCTTAGCGCTGCCCCCCTTGGCATTTCTTTTTTTACTTTATTGGCTGATTCAGGTTGATGAGTTGGTTTCTCTGTTGTGGCCAATCAGGAGTAGATGGTGATGACCTCACTTCCTCCTCCCCTGACCAATAGGACGCGTTCCAAGCCCTCCGTAAGAACCTCCAGGAACTCCATGTCTGGACAGCTGTTAAGGAACGTCACACTGGAACGCAGAGACAGAGAGGAACCCAGAGAGAGACAGAGAGGAACCCTGAGAGAGAGACAGAGAGGAACCCAGAGAGAGACAGAGAGGAACCCAGAGAGAGACAGAGAGGAACCCAGAGAGACAGAGAGGAACCCAGAGAGAGACAGAGAGGAACCCAGAGAGACAGAGAGGAACCCAGAGAGAGAGACAGAGAGGAACCCAGAGAGAGACAGAGAGGAACCCAGAGAGAGACAGAGAGGAACCCAGAGAGAGAGACAGAGAGGAACCCAGAGAGACAGAGAGGAACCCAGAGAGAGACAGAGAGGAACCCAGAGAGAGAGACAGAGAGGAACCCAGAGAGAGAGACAGAGAGGAACCCAGAGAGAGACAGAGAGGAACCCAGAGAGGAAACAGAGAGGAACCCAGAGAGAGACAGAGAGGAACCCAGAGAGAGACAGAGAGGAACCCAGAGAGAGAGACAGAGAGGAACCCAGAGAGAGACAGAGAGGAACCCAGAGACAGAGAGGAACCCAGAGAGAGAGACAGAGAGGAACCCAGAGAGAGAGACAGAGAGGAACCCAGAGAGAGAGACAGAGAGGAACCCAGAGAGGAAACAGAGAGGAACCCAGAGAGAGAGACAGAGCGGAGAAGAAATGAAAGAAACAGAAATAGAAAGAGTGTGAGATAGAGAGACATAGGAAGAGAATGAGAGTTCAGGGAGAGAGAGAGAGACAGGAAGTGAATGATAGTTCAGAGAGAGAGAGAGGATACAGTTCTCGTCTCCGTCGGTGTTCTTAGGAGGCCCCGGCATGTTGAGCAGGACCAGCCGAGCATCATGGGACTTGTTGACGATGACCTCGTTCAGCCTGACGGCCGTGTGCATGCGGCGCACGTTGGAGTGATCTCTGAAGAAGGACAGGGGGAGGGGCTTATCAGCACAGGGGGAGGGGCTTGTCAGCTTCTGTCTGTGTGTGTGTGTGTGTGTGTGTATCACATGTGTGTCTGTGGATATAGTTGATGTGTGTGTGTGTGTGTGTCACATGTGTGATGATGTTGGTGTGTCTGTGTGTGAGTATACTATATACGTGTGTATACATGTATGTGTGTGTGTGTGTATACATGTGTGTATGTATACGTGTGTGTGTGTGTGTGTGTGTGTGTGTGTGTATGTGTGTGTGTGTGTGTGTGTGTGTGGGACTCACGGCCTGATGCTCAGCATGTCTCTGAATCCCTCTGGAGTGCTGCAGCCAGACTGGCTGGCTCTGTACTGCTGAGCTCTCTCTTTAGTCCAGGTCATGTGGACTCTCCTGTGCTCAGGGACCGAGCCCCCGCCCCCTCCTGCTGCCCCTCCCCCTCCAGCCACGCCCCCTCCCCCCGCCTTGTCAGGATGCCCCGCCCCTCCGGGAGCGTCAGGGTCGTCGTCGTCGTCTGAGCCGATGCTGGTGAGACGCAGCATGGAGTTACGGTCCTTCACCAGCTGGGCCTGACACACACACACACACACACACAAACACAGGTGGATCCGCAGACAGGAACATAAAGTGTGTGTGTTAGATACACCCAACTTGACAGAATCCTCCATCACCTTCCAGCTGCATTGTCGCATCTTCCAACCTATTTCCTCTTCTCCCTCCCTTCTCTCTCTCTCCTTCTTTCAGTACCTGTCTCTCTCTCTCTGTACCTGTCTCTCTCTCTCTGTACCTGTCTCTCTCTCTCTGTACCTGTCTCTCTCTCTCTCTGTACCTGTCTCTCTCTCTCTGTACCTGTCTCTCTCTCTGTACCCGTCTCTCTCTCTCTGTACCTGTCTCTCTCTCTGTACCTGTCTCTCTCTCTCTGTACCTGTCTCTCTCTCTCTGTACCTGTCTCTCTCTCTCTGTACCTGTCTCTCTCTCTCTGTACCCGTCTCTCTCTCTCTGTACCTGTCTCTCTCTCTGTACCTGTCTCTCTCTCTCTGTACCTGTCTCTCTCTCTGTACCTGTCTCTCTCTCTGTACCTGTCTCTCTCTCTGTACCTGTCTCTCGCTGTTGAAGTGTTTGCTGTTAGTGTTCACTCCAACAGTCCTTAACCTGGGGGGGAAACACACCTGCCCAACACAGACAGTCACTGACTACTGAAACACACACACATTCTCTTCACACACACACAGGCTACACACAAACACACACACACTCTCCTCACACACACACACACACACAGGCTATACACAAACACACACACATTCTCCTCACACACATACAGGCTATACACAAACACACACGCTCTCCCTTAACACTGTCAGATATCCTACCAAAACCATAAGAAACACTATTACAACCTTAAAAACACAAGAAATCCAAGGAGAACCTAAGAAACACAACTGGAAACACCTATCAACCTTAAAAACACTATTAGAAACACAACTCCTAACCTTAAAAAACACTATTAGAAACACAACTACTGACCTTAAAAACACTATTAGAAACACAACTACTGACCTTAAAAAACACTATTAGAAACACAACTACTGACCTTAAAAAACACTATTAGAAACACAACTACTGACCTTAAAAAACACTATTAGAAACACAACTACTGACCTTAAAAAACACTATTAGAAACACAACTACTAACCTTAAAAAACACTATTAGAAACAACACAACTACAAACCTTAAAAAACACTATTAGAAACACAACTACCAACCTTAAAAAACACTATTAGAAACACAACTACTAACCTTAAAAAACACTATTAAAAACCCTAAAAAACACTGTTAGAAACACAACTACAAACACAACTACCAACCTTAAAAAACACTATTAGAAACACAACTACCAACCTTAGAAACACTCTTCTAAACCCTAAGAAGCACAGCTAGAAACAGGAAGAGGAAGCCCAGGATGAACCTACTCTATATTCAGGCCGCTCGCAGAGGAGGTGCGGCTCTGACAAGCGCCGCAAGCTGGCCTCGTCAAAACTCCAGCGGTCACGCTTGAGAGGGAAGCCATGGGAGACGAGAGGAGGAGGAGGATGAAGGTGTGTGTGTAGTGTAGGTGATGGACGAGCGTGCGCACACACACACACACACACACACACACACACGTGTTCTTACCTCTCTCTCTCTGTCAGACTTTGACAGCCTCATCTGCCTCAGCATCTGAGAGCGCTGCTCCATCATGAGGGTCCTCTCATAGGTGTACGCACTGATGTCACTGTTATGCTGGGGGAGGGAGGGAGGGAGGGAGAGAGGGGGAGGGAGGGAGGGAGGGAGAGAGGGGGAGGGGGGGAGGGAGGGAGGGAGGGGGAGAGAGAGGGGGAGGGAGAGAGGGGGAGGGAGAGAGGGGGAGGGGGGGAGGGGGGGAGGGAGAGAAGAGAGAGAGGGGGAGGGAGGGGGAGAGGGAGGGAGAGAGGGGGAGGGGGGGAGGGAGGGAGGGGGAGAGAGAGGGGGAGGGAGGGGGAGGGAGAGAGGGGGAGGGAGAGAGGGGGGGGAGGGAGAGAAGAGAGAGAGGGGGAGGGAGGGGGAGAGGGAGGGGGGGAGGGAGGGAGAGAGGGGGAGGGAGAGAGAGAGAGGGGGAGGGAGGGGGAGAGGGAGGGGGGAGGGAGGGAGGGGGGGAGGGAGAGAAGAGAGAGAGGGGAAGAGAGAGAGAAAGAGAGAGGGAAGATAAAGGGGAAAAGGTCAGATGGAAGAAATGAAAAGGTGTTCTTAATGAGACAGGGGTCACACACACACACACACACACACACACTCACCATCTCCACCACCTCCACCTCAGCCTCGATGCGCAGGTGGTACAGGAAGGTGGCCAGGTCCTTCTTCATCTGGATGGAGTTATCTTCCATCTGGGCCACCGTGAAGATACGCATGGCACACTTACGCCACACCTGGGGAACACACACACACACACGAACGCACACACACAGTTAGAGCTGGTGGGCAACACATCCATAACACACATCACACTAACGCAGATCACACACCGTGTGTGTGGTGTGTATGTGTGTGTATATGTGGTGTGTGGTGTGTATGTGTGTGTGTGTGTGTGTGTGTGTGTATGGTGTGTGGTGTGTGTGTATGGTGTGTGTATATGGTGTGTGTGTGTGTATGGTGTGTATGTGTGTATATGGTGTGTGTGTGTGTATGGTGTGTGGTGTGTGTGTATGGTGTGTGTATATGGTGTGTGTGTGTGTATGGTGTGTATGTGTGTGTATGGTGTGTGATGTGTGTATGGTGTGTATGTGTGTGTATGGTGTATGGTGTGTGTATATGGTGTGTGTGTGTATGGTGTGTATGTGTGTATATGGTGTGTGTGTGTGTATGGTGTGTGGTGTGTGTATATGGTGTGTGTGTGTGTGTGGTGTGTATGTGTGTATATGGTGTGTGTGTGTGTATGGTGTGTGATGTGTGTATATGGTGTGTGTGTGTGTATGGTGTGTGATGTGTGTCCCCCCACCTTGTGCTGGCGCAGCAGGAAGGGCAGCAGCATCAGCATGCCTCCATCATGGACGATCCACCACACGTCGATGGTTCCCTCGCTGCACGGCTCGCTGCTGCCCGGGAACAGGGAGATGTTCTTGGGGACCAGCAGGGCCATGTGGGCCGCCGTGGTCACCCTCACCGTGTCTGGAGAGCAGAGAGGGAGAGAGGGACACAGAAACACACACAGCGTCAGGAGAGAGAGAGGGAGGGGGAGAACAGAGAGAAGGAAGAGAGAGAGAGAAGAGAGAGAGAGAGGGAGGATAGAACAGAGAGAAGGAAGAGAGAGAGAGAAGAGAGAGAGAGAGAGGGAGGATAGAACAGAGAGAAGGAAGAGAGTGAGAAGAGAGAGAGAGAGAGGGAGGATAGAACAGAGAGAAGGAAGAGAGTGAGAAGAGAGAGAGAGAGAGGATGAAAGAGATAGGAAAGAAGGAAAAGAAAAAAGGAGGAGAGAGAGTCACTGAGACAGGGCATCCTGACTGTGCTGCCCCTGAGCCAGCCCACACCCCGCCCTGCTCACTGATGAAGGTCTTCCAGGACTGGGGGTCCTCGCTCTGCCTCCAGGCCAGGGGCCAGCCCATCACCACTGTGTTGTGCCTCATGCCTCCCAGGCCGCTGGACTGGATCATGTGACTGATGCCCTCCCGGGGCTTCTGGGCCACGATGCACTGACAGAAGCCCTTCACCTTCTCCTTATCCATCAGGTGCTTCAGAGTCTGGTGGGGGGGGACAGAGAGACCAGAGAGAGAGAGAGACAGTGTTAGAGACAGTCAGCCAGAGAGAGAGAGAGAGAGACATACAGACAGACAGAGCTAGAGTCCCTCCCTCCCTCTCCCCCCTGTGCACCTGCTCTGCAGCCAGAGCCTCTCCATAGCTCTGCAGGTAGTTTCCAGGGATGACCGTGCCCACGATGGTCAGGCCCTTCCCTGCCTTCAGCTGGGAGGCAAAGGTGAGCAGGCGGGGAGACTTGACATGGGCGTCCTCATCCAGCTTCAACAGGACCAGCAGCTGGGGTCTGACAGACAGAGAGGGGGGAGAGATGTGAGCATGTGTGTGTGTGTACCTCCAGTTCTTGGTGTGTGTGTGTGTACCTCCAGTTCTTGGTGTGTGTGTGTGTACCTCCAGTTCTTGGTGTGTGTGTGTGTGTGCGTACCTCCAGTTCTTGGTGTGTGTGTGTGTGTGTACCTCCAGTTCTTGGTGTGTGTGTGTGTACCTCCAGTTCTTGGTGTGTGTGTGTACCTCCAGTTCTTGGTGTGTGTGTGTGTGTACCTCCAGTTCTTGGTGTGTGTGTGTGTGTGCGTACCTCCAGTTCTTGGTGTGTGTGTGTGTGTGTGTGTGTGTGTACCTCCAGTTCTTGGTGTGTGTGTGTGTACCTCCAGTTCTTGGTGTGTGTGTGTGTGTACCTCCAGTTCTTGGTGTGTGTGTGTGTGTACCTCCAGTTCTTGGTGTGTGTGTGTGTACCTCCAGTTCTTGGTGTGTGTGTGTGTACCTCCAGTTCTTGGTGTGTGTGTGTGTGTGTGTACCTCCAGTTCTTGGTGTGTGTGTGTGTACCTCCAGTTCTTGGTGTGTGTGTGTGTGTACCTCCAGTTCTTGGTGTGTGTGTGTGTGTACCTCCAGTTCTTGGTGTGTGTGTGTGTGTGTGTACCTCCAGTTCTTGGTGTGTGTGTGTGTGTGTGTGTGTACCTCCAGTTCTTGGTGTGTGTGTGTACCTCCAGTTCTTGGTGTGTGTGTGTGTACCTCCAGTTCTTGGTGTGTGTGTGTGTGTACCTCCAGTTCTTGGTGTGAGGCGGTCCCTCCTCCAGCCTCAGGAGGGCGTAGCGAGCAGCACTGAGAGACAGACCTCGGATCCCATCTCCCCACTCCTTCTCTGCTCTGGAACACACACACACACACACAGACAGACAGACACACAGACAGACACACACACACACACACACACACAGACATTCATTCATTATTGGTTATTATACATACATCTTACAACCCCAACATCTGAGGATAAGCTCTATTGGTTGCCTGGTTCCCATGGAAACCTACCCGTGGTACTCGATGTACTTGTAGATCATGCCAGCGATCACCATGGCAACGATAGCGTAATACCACGAGGAGATGAACATCAGAGCGAGGCAGATGATCATGCCAAGAAAAGACAAGGTCCTACACACACACACACACACACACACACACACACACACCATTCATAAATGAACTTCTACTGTCTGTACAGTGTATTTAGCAGTGTGTGTGTATACAGTGTGTGTACAGTGTGTGTGTGTGTACAGTGTGTGTGTGTACCAGTGGTAGTAGGAGAAGCGGGGTCTCCAGTTGGGGGTCCTCAGCAGGGTCTGCAGGGCGCAGGCCAGGTTCACAAACAGGTAACACATCAGGAAGAACCTGGAGACAGGGGGAGGAGGAGGGAGGGAGGGGAGGGGGGAGGGAGGGAGGAGAGGGGGGAGGGAGGGGTGGAGAGGGGGGAGGAGGGGAGGAGGGGAGGAGGGAGGGGGAGGAGAGGGGGGAGGAGAGGGGGAGGGAGGGAGAGAGGGAGAGAGGGGGAGGAGAGGGGGGAGGGAGGGGAGGAGAGGAGGAGGAGAGGAGGAGGAGAGGGGGGAGGGAGGGGAGGAGAGGGGGGAGGAGGGGAGGAGGGAGGGGGAGGAGAGGGGGGAGGAGAGGGGGAGGGAGGGAGGGGGAGGAGAGGAGGGAGGGAGGGGGAGGAGAGGAGGAGGAGATATATTAAAATGTATCAGAAAAGACATGGGTTTGAGAACATATAATCCACCTTTTGTATCACACACACACACACACACACACACACACACACACACACACACACACACACACACACACACACACACACACACACACACACACACACACACACACACACACACACACACACACACACACACACACACACAGGTGTGCGCTCACATGGAGAGGATGGGGGCCACCATGTCCAGGGAGGCGATCAGGATGCCCAGCTCAGCGATCACAGCTGTCAGCAGCAGGGCCCAGGTGGGCTCTCCATTAGCTTTCCCATGACCAAACACCTGCGCGCACACACACACACACACACACACACACACACACACACACACACACACACACACACACACACACACACACACACACACACACACACACACACACACACACACACACACACACACACACACACACACACACACAGGTACACACACAGGTACACACACAGAGGTGAGTAGGTCAAGGGATTTTGAGTGAAGAACGTTTTAGTGAGACGTCATGCAGAGCAGACAGACAGCAAAAGAGAGTGAGAGAGAGAGAGACAGAGATAGATAGAGAGATAAACAGATATATATAGAGAGAGACAGACAGAGATAGAGCGATAGATAGAGAGAGAGACAGAGAGAGAGAGTCTGACCCTGAGGAAGGGGATGATGTTGTCCTTGGCGATGGCCTGAAGGAGGCGGGGAGCACCCGTCAACGATTGGAGGCCTGCCCCGCACGTTGAGAAGAAGGAACCAATCACGATCACCCAGTGGGAGGGCCAGGCCAGGGTTCCAACCACCAGCTTCCCCTTCACTGAGTCACCATACCTGCAGGGGGCGCCAGAGACGCACCTGTTATCTCTCCCTTCCTGCCCTCTCTCCCTCTCCCCCCCTCAGGATCAGAGGATACTGACTTGTCTCTCAGCAGGACTCCTTCGATGCAGCATCCAAACAGAACCACACAGCTGAGGTCTGGAGCCAGCCTTCAGGAAAATCAACAACAACAACCTAACAACACAACAACAACCTCACAACACAACACAACAACAACCTCACAACACAACAACAACCTCACAACACAACAACAACCTCACAACACAACAACAACCTCACAACACAACAACAACAACAACCTCACAACACAACAACAACAACAACCTCACAACACAACAACAACCTCACAACACAACAACAACAACAACCTCACAACACAACAACAACCTCACAACACAACAACAACAACCTCACAACACAACAACAACCTCACAACACAACAACAACCTCACAACACAACGGGGGTATTGCACAAAACTAGGATAAGGGATTAAGCCGGGCTATGTTGGTTATCCTGGCTGAATTTAGCCTCAAGTCGGTTGTACGAAAGCTGATAAAACTTAGCCTGGCCAAGTTACCATGGTGATTTATTCTCCGCAGCTAGCCTGCTCCGGACCAGGCTAACAGCCAGGCTAAGATTAATCCTAGTGATTCACCTGCATTTCCACAGTCAATCCTGTGAGGAATTCACGTGTTTTACAGCATGTCCATGATCTTTTTAAATATGTTGCATCATTTTAATTATAATGCATTTAACATTTACACATATTTAGTATATTGTCAGAGACTCATTTCAATTAAATCTACAACAGTATTTTAATATTGATTTAAGTGGTATTATTATTACTCTGGCCAAGTGTTATATTGATATGCTGATGAAGACTGCTTGTCAAACTGCCGTCGAGGTTTCATAAATATGTTTTATTGCATTACAGTAAACCATCGCTATATCACGGTTCAGTACTGTGAACCCTCGCGATATCATGGTTTAGTACAGTGAATCCTCGCGATATCACGGTTCACTTCACGGATTTGCCACGTGCATTGTGTTCTGCATTCTGATTGGATAAACAGTCTCTCCGCGTCTTCTCTACCTGTGCATCAATAAAGTTGCGGTTTACTGTAATATTTACTGTGGCTGTACACCTACGTAACATTCGCAGAAAAAGTTAAACTTATGGACATGCTTATTTGTAGCCCAATTATGACAGCTCCAGAGGATTGTACACTTTTTGAATACTAACGCATTAATCCGGTCCGCTATTGTCCGCTATTGTCAACAACCTCACAACACAACAACAACAACAACCTCACAACACTCTGCATCCAGAGAAGAAGCTCTACTCATCATACATCCATCATCCACTCATCCATCCGTCCATCATCCAGTCATCATCCATCAGTGGGAGGATACAGACGAGGGAGGTGGTGAGGATGGCCAGGATGGTTCCTAGAGGGATGGAGCGCTGAGCATCCTTCAGATCTCCTGACCTGTTAGAGCCTGCCATGATGCCTGGAGAGAGGGAGGGAGGGAGAGGGGGAGAGGGGGGGGGAGGGAGGGAGGGAGGGAGGGAGAGGGGGAGAGGGGGGGGGGGGGAGGAGGGAGAGAGAAAGGGGCGTGGGGAGATAAGAAGAGAGACATAGAGAGGTCTTATTTAAACCTGCCAACCCACACTGCTACATCACTTCCTGCCACTGAGAAATTATCTGATGATGCACGAGAAACAGGAAGTGTACCTGTGACCGAGGGGAAGAAGATGCCCACCAATAGCGTGAAGGAGGTGGTGATGTCAGCAAACACGTAGGGCAGCCGATTGGTCGGCGGGTGGCTGGGCCCTGAGGAGGGGAGGGACCTCTTCTCAAGCACCTCCCCTTTGCTCAGGTAGGAACTCCACAGGTTCTCTGCAGAACGGAGAACATGTGAGCGGAGGAGTGGAACCCTGCGAGGCTGGCAGCTTCTGTTCTGCTGTGCCAGCAAGGCAGGTGTGTGTGTGTGGTCAGGTGTGTGTATGTGGTCAGGTGTGTGTGTGGTCAGGTGTGTGTGTGTGGTCAGGTGTGTGTGTGTGGTCAGGTGTGTGTGTGGTCAGGTGTGTGTGTGTGGTCAGGTGTGTGTGTGGTCAGGTGTGTGTGTGTGGTCAGGTGTGTGTGTGTGGTCAGCTGTGTGTGTGTGGTCAGGTGTGTGTGTGTGGTCAGGTGTGTGTGTGTGGTCAGGTGTGTGTGTGGTCAGGTGTGTGTGTGTGGTCAGGTGTGTGTGTGGTCAGGTGTGTGTGTGTGGTCAGGTGTGTGTGTGTGGTCAGGTGTGTGTGTGTGGTCAGGTGTGTGTGTGTGGTCAGGTGTGTGTGTGTGGTCAGGTGTGTGTGTGTGGTCAGGTGTGTGTGTGGTCATGTGTGTGTGGTCAGGTGTGTGTGTGTGGTCAGGTGTGTGTGTGGTCAGGTGTGTGTGTGTGGTCAGGTGTGTGTGTGTGGTCAGGTGTGTGTGTGGTCAGGTGTGTGTGTGTGGTCAGGTGTGTGTGTGTGGTCAGGTGTGTGTGTGGTCAGGTGTGTGTGTGTGGTCAGGTGTGTGTGTGGTCAGGTGTGTGTGTGGTCAGGTGTGTGTGTGTGGTCAGGTGTGTGTGTGTGGTCAGGTGTGTGTGTGGTCAGGTGTGTGTGTGGTCAGGTGTGTGTGTGGTCAGGTGTGTGTGTGGTCAGGTGTGTGTGTGTGGTCAGGTGTGTGTGTGTGGTCAGGTGTGTGTGTGGTCAGGTGTGTGTGTGGTCAGGTGTGTGTGTGTGTGGTCAGGTGTGTGTGTGTGGTCAGGTGTGTGTGTGTGGTCAGGTGTGTGTGTGTGGTCAGGTGTGTGTGTGGTCAGGTGTGTGTGTGTGGTCAGGTGTGTGTGTGTACCAGTGATCACTCCGCTGGCCAGCCCAGGGATGCCCTCTATCTGACTGGTGTTGCTGTGTGTGAAGTATTCGTCACACGAGGCGTTCATCTTGGGGTCGTCACCGCAGAACTGCAGCCACAGGTAGGTGGCCCGCTCCGACGGGATTGGCCGATCTGTGGGGTCAGGGGTCGGGGTTGCCGTGACGTTTTCTAAAAAAGGAGGGATGGAGAGACGGGTGGGAGATGGTTTAGTCTAGGTGAAGGTAGGCTCAAGCCCTGATTGGTGCACGCTGGAAAACTTGACACGTGATTGGTGGACAGTGCTGGGTGAGCAGATGGGGTACAGACCAGGTAGGAAGGTGAGGTTCCCCTGGTCCCCCCCTGGCGGGGGGTCCTCGGGGGACATGGTGGTCTTGGCACAGTGGCCATCCAGCAGGGCGTGGCCCGACAACGTTCGGTTACCCAGCATGCACACCCTGAGGGGGAGGGGCAGAGAGCAGGGTTACAGCAGCGGATTGGTCCGTCTCTAGACAGAGCCTAGGGAAGGGATTGGTGGGCCGATCTGTCAGTCAGTTTAAAAAGGGGGGCGTGTCAGTATGGGAAATGAAATTCTATTCTATTAATTCATTCATTATTTTGTATTTATTTATTCATTCATGTTTTCATTTTTGAAGTAGAGTGGAAACATCTCTGGAATCTTACCGGAAACCCCCCAGCTAACAACTACAACAACATCCCTGACCCCCCCTGACCCCCCCTGACCCCCCCTGACCCCTGTCCACTCACGGGAAGGTGGGGGGGTGGAAGGCAGAGACCAGCGCCCCGGTGTAGATGGACAGGATGGACACGATGACGCAGGCCAGGAACACAGAGGCCAGCTTGTTAACGTACTTCACCCCCACGAACACCAGCACAGCCATCAGCAGCAGGAACACCGAGCCGTACACACGCATGTTGTTCAGCATGGCCGCCCCCTCCCCGTCCGGCCCGCTGGGGACGAAGATGGCAGCCCAGGGGGCCATGTACATCTGGGGGGGGGGGGGGGAGTGGGAGGGGGAGGCAGGTGAGGAGAGTGACCATCTTGTGACATTATTTGTTATTCCTCATTATGACAGTGTTGGTTATTATGGCATGACTGTGGTGTTACAGGTGTGATGGGGACTATAGACAGTAGAAGAATGAGGAAGAGGAGGCTGGAGAGGAGAGGGATGGTGCTGCTGAGGAGGAAGAGGAGGGAGGGAGGAGGGGAGGGAGGTGGGAGGAGGAGGGAGGAGGGAAAAGGAGGGGAGGGAGGGGGTGAGAGGAGGAAGGAGGTGAGGAGGAGGAGATTGAGGAGGGGGTGAAGAGGGAGGGAGGAGAGGGAGAGAGGTGAGGTTCCCCACCAGCAGGATCTCCATGGCTCCCAGGATGTACATGGCTCCAGCGAAGGTGGTGCCCAGGTAGAAACACAGGCCCACCGCCCCTCCAAACTCTGGGCCCAGAGACCTGGAGATCATGAAGTAGGAGCCTCCAGCTGGACACACAGGGAGGGAGGGGAGGAGGAGAGAGGGGGGGGGAGGAGAGAGAGGTGGCGAGGGGGAGGAGAGTGAAGAAATAGGGAGAGAAGGGGCGAAAAGGAGAGCAGATAGATAGAATAGAAGGAGAGATAGAGTGTAACAAGAAAGATGGGGCAGAGACAGACAGAGAGACAGAGAGAGATAGAGAGAGAGAGACAGATGAAGAGAGATAAATAGACAGAGAGAGAGAAAGAAGAGGATGGGTGTTAGTAACATTATGGGTGTTGCACAGGGAAGAAAGAGAAAGTTAAGAGACAGTTGAGAAGTCTCATGATGGGCGAGCAGGAGACAGGAACAATATCCCGCTGTCGCCCAAGAGTGATGTCATAACCTGCTGGTCAGCTGACAGGAAGAGGAACTGAGATGACGATGACGTTTCAGAGCCCTGCGTGACCCAGGGTCAGAGGTCGTCTGTACAGTAACTCACCAGACAGACGACACATTAACTGAGACAGGAAGACAGGATGTGTCTGTGTCCACTGCATATGAACTGGGTGTGTGGATAGGAGAGAGGGGGGGGAGAGGGGGGAGAGAGCAGGGGGCTGATGGGGGTGTGTTTGGTAACGGATGAGGGGCACGGGCAAGGTTATCACGCTAGCTAGATAACACCGTTTG
>CM059313.1:7940000-7965000 GCA_030340665.1 Neosalanx taihuensis
CCTGATATTTATCATTATTTGTTTGTCGTTTTGGATAAAAGCGTATATTAAACAAATCAAAAATTATACCTGCACTCTACCAATACAATACCTCAAATCAGATAACAGATCAAAACAGAACATTGAAACAGCATAGAAATGTGTTTTTCTAGACCTTGGTCTGTGTGTGTGTATGTGTGTGTCGGTGTGTGTGTGTTTGTGTCTGCACGTCATGATTCTGTCAAATTCCATTACTGCTTTGTTGGAAAAAGAGCCTAAAATAACGACCCCGGACACGGTTAGACCTTTCTAGAAATAACCCCCCCGGGTCATCTCTCCAGCCTGCGTGCATACCACTGACCAGCCTGTCGATACACATCATCTTCTACACACACTCTGGGTGTGTGTGTGTGTGTGTGTGTGTGTGTGTGTGTGTGCACATGTGCTCCTATTTATATTGGCTCCTCTAATACTGCTGAAAATACTCCACAGCATTACAGAATAATCAAACACAGAAACTAGATTATCCAGCTGGTTTCTATTCTGAGCACTGGTGCGTGTTCAACCAACGGACATTACGTGCCATTTCCAGACTTCAAATCAGGGCTTAACTCAAACCTGCCACTAGGGGGCGAAGTCACGGACAGTTAGTCTTCCGACTGATTAGGATCATGTGGCTTAAGACCTGACAGACCACTGGTCACAAAGACATCAATATGTTCGACATTATAAGAGATTAACTGCAGTTTAAAGAACATAACTGTCAAGTCTGTGCCAGAGACCCATCGAATGAAAGAACCGAATGAATGAATGAATCATCGTTATGAATAATCACCTTGCTCTGTGTTACTGCAGTCCGGAGTCTCAGCTCCGCCCATCCCACCGCCCCCTGATCCGTCGCTGAGCGGCTCACTGCGGTGGACGCTCTCCCGGGATCCGAAACGAACGCGCCCGCTGGAGCGGGAGCTGATGTCCGGTGACGTGTCGGAAAGGCCCGGTAGATCCTCGGCCTTGGTGGGCGTGACGGTGAACCGCACGGACGCCATGACGACCCAAGGATGGGGGAGATTCTGGGGGGTTTCAGGACAAATGGAGGAGGAGGGGGGGGGCTGGGGGTGGGGGTGGGGGGCTGGTTAGCTAGCTTACCCTAAATGTAGCTAACTCTCAGGTGGCTGTGAGCAGGTGACTAGACTGTGGTCTGCACGTATCCATTGAATTGAGCTGGTTTCTATTCTCGTCAGAGGGGTTAAGATTGTCTGTAATCAGGTCTGATGACAGGATGTCTTCAATTTAGCTGTTTTACATCAACTGTGATCCTCTGAAAATGACTTAACTGTCTTGAGTAGGAAACCACATAAAAAGAAAAGAGTATGTAGAGAGTGTATTGTCTTTTTTATATGCTGTCTAGATATCCAGTGGTTTCCCCTTGGATATAGTTGAATTAGAACCGGTCTGAGCTGGTTTAGCTGCTGCTGGTTCAGATACACTCTCACGCTCGGTCTGTCTGCTGCTCCTTGGCTTAACTACCTTATTATACCAGGTAGTTACTGTGTAGCCTGTCACCCCTTCTCTGTCTTAATACTTTCCAGGTTTTAACAAACCTTGCTTCTTACTGTGATATGCTGCTTTTAATGTCATGTGACAACCTAAGGGAGTGTGCTGGGCTGCCACTGACTAATGGGGTCATTACATAAAGGTGAACAGGTATGGGTAGGACAACTGAAAAGGAGAAGAGGGGGAGAGAGGAATCACCATTGATCAAACACTTCTTTCTAAAGGTATTCACATGAGCAATACTCAGAAGGGTGTGAACTTCATTAAGAGCAGTACTGATAATGTGACCCGTTCCATCATAATAAAACTGTCCAGACAACAGCATTTTATAGATGTTACATCACCTGACGAAGGTAACTATCTGAGCTGAGATGATCTAAGCATACTGCTTCTTAGATGGTGCGCAGTCTTTGCTTAAAGCTTTTTGTTTTGATTTTAATAGGTTAGGATCCTGAACATTCAGTAACTTCTGTGAACATTATGTGCTGCGTGACGTCAACAGACAAGCACAGACTCACACAGACCATTTTTTACCGGCACCCAAAAAAAAGTGGAGTTGCTGGTTGGTGCGGCTTATAATTTAATTATTATTCCAGAGCGGTTCTAACCGGTTGGGTTGTGCCTCGGTGAGGTCGCCACATGCAGAGCAGATCTCTGTAATGCTTCTGTGTGTGTACTGCCGTCTTGGATAAAGGGAATGAGGAAATGTTTGCTTGGTTTTGTTAAAAAATATTTTCATTAAAAAAACGTTTTTGTGCGCCACACTGCTTGTCTCTCTTGTCTGAGACCTCGACATGGGTGAGGGGGTGTGGCTGTGTGTTCAGCAGTGAACTCAACTATCCTCATTCTTCTAACCTCGCCTTGCTCACTCACTTCCAGCTATCAACTGCATTCAAATATCCTCCAACAACAAAGGGGAAAAACAGCATTTGGTTCAGCCAGGCTGGCTAAATACACCCAACACTGTGGAAGATCTTAGCACCCAGACAGTGACAGCTGGCAATGCTTCTGTGATCCGTACCAAGCTAGATAAAGCAGGCAGACACACAAGGCTGAGATAAGAGTTTGTTCTGGTTGAACTGGTCTTATCAATCCTCGGGTCAACATGGTGAGTGCTGTCACTGACATACAACACCTGCTTCAAATTCCACAGCTAGGAAGGCAGGGAGGCAGGTAGGGGGGTAGGGAGAGAGGCAGGGAGGGAGGCAGGCAGGTAGGGAGGCAGGTAGGGAGGCAGGTAGGGAGGCAGGTAGGGAGGCAGGTAGGTAGGGAGGCAGGTAGGGAGGCAGGCAGGGAGGGAGGCAGGTAGGGAGGCAGGCAGGCAGGGAGGCAGGCAGGCAAGGAGGCAGGTAAGGAGGCTGTGAGGGAGGCAGGCAGGCAGGCAGGTAGGTAGGGAGAGAGGCAGGCAGGCAGGTAGGGAGAGAGGCAGGCAGGGAGGCAGAGAGGCAGGCAAGGAGGCAGGTAAACTATTCTGTGGACCTTTAGCTCTCCTACAGGCTAACCAGCTATCATTAAGCCAATTATGATTCAAGCCTGAACCGGTTATCATGATAACAATTTCAAAAAGCGTAAAGAGTAGAAATCGCTTTGCGATAATCTGAGATTAGTACAGTAATACATATTAAAAAGCGCACTTTATAAAGGCTGTTGACAAAGGATAATGATGTCTTATATATGCAGCTGTTATACGTCAATAAACAAGCTAAAACGTTTATCAGCTAACTGGCTTCAATAACAGCACATTGACAACACAGATAACCAGCGATTAAAATGTCAATTTAGTTGGACAGTATAGATTATTCGTGTTTTAGTTGTGACATTTTATAATTTAAAGACCAAAGTCAAGTCACTGTACAGAACATAAGGCTGCTAACGGTAGCTTAGCAACATGACGTTAGCCTCAAGCAACACCTCGGCATTTTAACGGATTTAAACCGACATCCGCGGCGAATGATAAATGAAATAGTCCATAATAATGAACACATACCACATATGCAGTGCCTGAAGATTCCTCCGGTTTGGTCTTTTTTGTCTTTATAAAAGATGTCTTAAGCGCAGCTCTCGAGCTCTCATCCTCCTGTCGGCACTTTGTCTAAGAAACGGAATCGCGCGCGCCCCCATGCCTTCACTTCCTCTTGTTTTTTTAATTGTTTTTTTTTTATATATATATTATTTTTATTTTAATTGCGTGATGTACACATTATTTTATTTATTAATATTATAATATTTTTTTTTACTTTATTATTATTTATCTTTTATTTTCATTTATTTATTTTAGTTGCGCGCGAATACAGCATACGTGTCAATGTGCACCTTCTTTGACATGCTGTAAGGGACATAATGTTCTTGAGGGTTTATGTTGGTTGAGAAGCAGCTCTATGTGCATGTGTGAAGCCCTCTGTAACATTGCTTGTATTAAAAAAAAGCTTTAATAAATACATTAGGATTTGATTTACTTGTCTATCTGAGGTCATATGTTCATAAGCTTCAACTAAAGGCGGTTGGATGTTGTCTTTATATTTATTTATTGTTCATTTAATTCCAAACCATATGTCATATTCGGAAAACAAATGAGTACTTCCTTAAGATGTATTCAAGAAATTACATAAAGTTGTCGTTGTGTTCTGCCACATGTAAATGTTCTATAAAAATACAAAATAAAAAGCTATTTTTAAGGGTTGATATGGAAATGGTATAAGGGGGGGTGTCTCGAGGGCCCTGTCACTTCTCCAATCCCCCCCAAAATGTCAGAATCGCCAATGATCTTCCATCCCACTACTTCCCCCAAAGACACATTAGTGCGGGCGGGGAAATAACAGGTGGTCCATCAACAACGACCAATTTCTAATCAATAGTCCGTTAATAAAGTCTCATCCATTATTGTCGGGTTCACAGGATGGGTCTAGGCTGCTGGGTCAGGAGAAGGTTGAACCTCTTCTTGATGGTCACGCGGTGGCGGGAGAACTTGTCATCCGGGGAGAAGCGGGCTGGATGAGCCGAGCTGGTGGGCTGCCCAGAGGGATCCGACTTCTGTTGGGTCACCAGGGGAGAGAGGGGGGTGGTAGATAAAAACAGTATTTCATGTTTTAGTTAATGACACAATACGTTAAAGTTCTATCATGTTTTTAGTGTGTTTTTGTCTTTAAAATTCCCTCCTTGTGCCAGTCTTTCTACTTTAAATCTGATTTGTTATCTGCAATACAGAACTAGGCTGACGACTTTACATGTGACCTGTTCAGAGTTAGTGTGGCTGCAGGCTAGGCCACATTAAGCGATGTTTCCTTTTCACTTAAACGTTTGTTTAAAGGGAAATTCTAATTTGCCAAATAGTTTCCAAATATAAACCTCCCACATCATTAAATGAAGGTTATTATGGAAAACGTGGTTACAAGTAGCAAAACATTGTAGCTAAATGAGGTCAACATACCTTCAGAGTGTAGATTCTCTCCCCACTCTCGTTCAAGTAGAACTGCAGGAACATCTTTGCGATTAACGCAGACTTTGTCTTACCAACTTATTAAATTAAAAAGCAGAAGTTCTAAAAGCAACTGAGATCTTCTAACTTTTGATAATTTATCCGAAGATTTGAAGAAATGCTTTAACACGTGCTGACAAATTTCTTCTTTGTCGAATGCTGGTTGCCGGATATCCGGATAGACGACTGGTGTGCGTTTGCAAAGCACTGTGGGAAACAGAGTTGATCAACAAACGTGTTGGATTATTCCAAGTGGTTGATATGGATATTTAGATTGTTGACGGAATTATTTATAGAAAGTGGATGAAATAGAATCAGAATGCATTATATGTTTCCTTTCGAAAAAGAATGAGAGAAAAAAAATGCTTATTGATGTTTGAGATTAAGGTTTGCTGAAATCTCTTTTTAACAAGTTTCATACAGGTAAGTGGAATATTTTTTATTCAACAGCATAATTTTGCTTTATGTTGCTCGGCAACAATAATTTCACTTTTTCATATGAATTAATGACAGGATAACAAAATATTGTTAAACGTTACATAGGCATATCTTCTTGCAGATACAAAACTGGATGGATTCAGATCTAGCAAAACATTCTCAACCCATCCCTATTCAAGATGGAGGAGAGAGAGCAACATCTCTTCCTCCTTGTCCCTGTCCTCTTCCCCCTCCCTGTACACACCACCAGGAGCCTGGATCACACACAGACCCACCCCCAGATCCACTACCAGCACAGAGTTCTGCAGGGGAAGCTGCACTTCCAGAGGTGAAGAGTCCTGTGTGTGACCCCGGGTGTGTTTGGGGCTGTGACGATCCAGTACCTGCCTCCGAACCACCTGAGCTCAGCCTGACCCAGAGCCAGGTGACAGAAGATCCCTCCAGAGGTGCAGGCCTGTCTCCTCCCTCTAACGTGGCTCCCAGCTGGCCATGGGTCACCTCATCATCAGAACCAGACCTGGACACCAAGGAGGTTCAGCTAAAGCAACTAGATACAATTAGACTAAGCCGAATGACCGAACCAGAATCTTTATCTGCAGACGTCACTGAGGTACCTGCAGGTCGACCGACCCTGGTGTCTGATTCTAAAGCTCCACCCGCAAAGGAATCAGATCCCGCAAGATTTGTCAGAAACCTTTCACCAGAATCACCTCAGCTTCAAGAAACACCGGATCCACTTCAAACCACGCCAGAGGCATTTGGATCAGAACCAAACCCACTGAATCACCCCCATGACTCAGCCGTTTGGGAAAACTCGTCACCAGAAGGCCCCGCCCACACTGCGTCAGCTCAGGTTTTATCTTCTGGACCGAGACCAAGAGTATCTGGATCAGAACCAAGTGCGTGGCCACTGCAGTCTGCCTTCCAGGAGGAGGGAGCACAGAAAGCCTTCACACAGTCTCCCAGCCTCCCCCCTCTGCCTCCCAGCCTCCCTCCTCAGCCCCTCAGCCTCCAGAGTCACTCTGGGGACATGTTTGAGCAGTACTGGGGATGGCAAAGCTACAGGGGCGTGGCCCAACACTTTCACACCAACGGCTCTCTGGATGCCGAGGCGCTGGCCTGCTTCTTTGTGTGAGTGACACAACCTCCATCTCCTGTCGCCATCTTAAGAAGCAACTGGCAATTTTTTCCACCATCCCTTTGATATTTTTTATGTGGAAAATACTTTATATGAATCATCAATTATCCTTTGTGTCTCGATTTCTAAATGCTTAGGAACCTAGAGGAACCCCAAAAAGCCTTTGGTTCCCCTCCAGGAATATCAAACATGCTAGCGTAGTACATGTTAGCAACATCTGTACTGTAACACTGGCCCTTCTCACCTAGCAACCCATTTTTGATTGGTGTCTGATGGAAAGCTTCAGTTTCCATGGTTTCCAGTTTGTCCAGGTATAAAAATACTGAGGCGTGTGTGTGTGTGTGTGTGTGTGTGTGTGTGTGTGGTGATTCCAGTGCAGTGATTGGCAGGCTGTGCCATGGGGCCTCCTCCCTACCTCTCCTCAGCAGGGTGGACTTGGCCGTGGGGGAGTGGAGGAGACTGTCGAACCTTGACAGGATGGAGTACTACCAGACAGCTCACAAGTAAGACTCCGCCTCCCTCACTTGTCTCTCACCCAAAACGCTCTCTCACCCCAGAGTTCAGAAGATATCGATCCAAGGACGGATTCTTGTATTTTAAACCAAATAAACAAAGCAGCCTAGCCTGTGGGTGATGTATAGATGTTATGGTTTCCCACAAAACTAAGATGCAGGGATTTAGTTCAAACTGATTTTTTTTTTACCATCGTTAGATTCCTAGAGTTTGAGGATATGCAGGAAATATGGCAGGAGATGAAAGAAAGGTTAAAGGTCACGCAGAGCTCATGGACAGGGAAGGGTCAGAGTGGAGAGCCGGCAGAGTTGAAAGGTCAGACGTAGTTTCTTGATGTGACCGATGATCAACACAATTGCAATTAGACACTGGCACACGAGATCCAAATATTTCAGCAAAAAAAAAGAACATAAAAATAGAATCATGCTTCGTCTTCCCCTCTTCTACGCTGCTTGTTCTCTCTCTTTCTCTCACCATCATTATTCTGTCTCTCTCTCTCTTTCTCTCTCTGTCTCTCTCTCTCTCTCTCTCTCTCTGTCTCTATCTCTCTCTCTCCATCACTCGCCCCCTATCCTCCATCTATCCCGGCAGAGACAGAAATAGCTGCTCTGAAACTCCCCGACAGCGATGCCGAGCACCTGAGAGGAGGAAGCAGCGTCAGGGCGCGGCAGACAGAGGAACTGCAGGGTGGACATCAGGGCTCTGGAGGAGAGGGCCCTAACAGAGTACATGGAGATCATGGAGGCCCTGGAAGCCAGGAAGAAAACAGGAGTCAAAGGGCACGAGGAGGAGGAGGAAGAGGAAGAGAAAGATGAAGGAGAAGGAAAGGAGAACGGGCAGTTTTTGGACTACCTCAGTGAACTGTGCGGCCAGAGAGAGTTTGTGAGCAAGGTATGCTGTCATCGCCAACAGAGTGACTGAGTGTCACACTGTGATCTCAGTCTTCTCAGCCAGCAAAGACATGAGAGAACTGGATTCTGGTTCGAGACCTTGCTGTAAACATGGAAGATATAGATGTCACATGTTTGTTTCTTGATCGTTATAGCAACGGGTTAAAAAATAAAAAAGTTCCCATCTTTGTTTCTTCCTCAGGTGGAAGCAGAGCTCAACGTAAAGTACCTGAACTCGCTCATCTCCTCCGAACCAGAACCTGTAGATCTCTTCCCATCCGAAGAGACGCAGGTATGATGGTCTCTCCCTTTCCTCTCCTGTTCCTCCTGTTCCTCTCTCCATCTCCTCTCCTTTCTTCTTCTCTCTTCTCTCTCATCTTGTATCTTCTCCTCCTCTTCTTCCTCATGCCTTTCTCCTCCATCCCCTCCTCCCTCAGATATTGGATGGAGACCTCATTGTAACAGCCTTCGCCTTCTGCTCCCTCTCCCCCTCCCCCCTCTCTCTCCCTCAGCTCTCTCCCTCTGCTCTCTCTCCCTCTCTCTCCTCACGGCAGCAAGTAGACATGGTGCAGGTTAGCCCAGCCGCCCCCCAGCCTGCCAGAGTCCACAGACCCCCCCAGCCTGCCAGCGTCCACAGACCCCCCCAGCCTGCCAGAGTCCACAGACCCCCCCAGCCTGCCAGAGTCCACAGACCCCCCCAGCCAGAGTCTTCACCTCAGTCTTTGTATCTGCTGTTCCATCGTACAGAAGCAGCCCTGCGATCCCCCCTACTGTCAGGTGGCGTGCGATTAGCCACACCCTGCATGTGCACCAGCAGGGGGCGTCATGATGGCGGGGGAGCAGTTACTGAAGACAGTGACAATGACTACCCGTATGACCGCAGCAGCATTGAGTCCCAGTATGGACAGACAAGTCATTTCTTACTGCTTGATCTTCCTCCTTCGCCTCCTCCTCCTCTACTTCTTCCTCCTGTGTCTCCTCCTCCTCCTCTAAGCATTTATAGACAGGAAAACTGGGAGGGCAGCTATCTGGCATGGGAAGGACCCTCTCCTCCTCAACAGAATAACGGCATCACTCACACCCATGTACTCCTATCTGTTGGTCATGATAACTACGTCTCTAACTATGATAACTATGATAACTATGTCCCAGATCCATTCTGTGCCACATCTGATTACCCTTTTCCTTGTCCTTTATCGGGTCTAATCGAAAACACCAACCCCCAGAATGCACTTTGGTTCTGCCCTCATACTGATAACTTCCTTGTCAGCCCACATGACCCCCAGGACAGGCAGGTAGTGTTTGTATCTGCAGATGACCTGAACTACATCCCCCATAATCCCTCACGTCAAATCTACGATTCAGAGCCTCAGGTCACCTGCACCTATAATGGGGGGCGTGGCCTGGCGTGGCGTGCCACAGCATCTCCCCAGCAACGCCATCCCTGTGAAGTCTGGGAGGCTTCTGCTCTCGTGGGAAGCCCATCCAACGAAGCTCCATCTGGGCCAAGCTCAGGCAGTGGGAGCCCTAACCTCCAGGACCAAAGATCTCCACTGGAAGAACCTGTGACCAGAGCCGTGTCCATGTCTCAAGCCACAGGCCTCCACAGCCAAACACCACCAGGGTATTTCCTGTTCTCAGAGTCTGCCTCAGATGTCGCTGTACCTGGGGAGGGCTTCTACCTGTCTTCCCCTGAGATGGATGATGAAGATGGGGCTGGCTCTCAGACCATCCTGCCATCTCCAAGGAGGGGGCAAGATGATGTGAGGAGGAGGATGGACGAGAGCAGTGTTGATGGAAGAGCGTGGAGCGACGGAGAGCTGTCGGATGACTCCACCGCAGGAAGGGTGGGAGGAGGGGAGGAACAGGAGGATCTAGAAAGAGAGGAAGAGGAGCTGGAGAAAGGAGGAGGACCGTCACTCGTTCAGGCTGACTCTCCACACCCTCTGACCGAGCCCCTGCTCTGCATACTATCTCCAATCAACACACCCAAAGAATGTAGCCCCGCCCCTCTCTCTTGGCCAACCAATCCCGAGGGTGATCCGTCGACGGGCACCCGGCCGCTTCCGCCAGTCGGCCCGCCCGACCTCAGAGTTCTGGCCACGCGAGCACTCATTGGCTCCCAAGCTGAAGCCACGCCCCCAGGGGATGACAGTGAACCAGGGGGTAGAGAAAGCCCCGCGAACTGGACCCCTCAATCCCCCTGCCCCTTCCAGCCAGCCCACCCACAGAGAACTGCCAACAGCCCTCCCTCCTCCACCCCTGCTCACCAGGACAGGCTGATGGCAGACAGGATCCAGTCCTTCTTCATGGCTGTGTTCAGCTCCAGGCCCAGCTCTGACCCCCTCGTAGATGCTCACCTCACAGGCTGGGTCATGGACCTCCAACATGGAGACTCACAGTTTGCCCAGGTACCAGGAGACCTTCCTGACCTTGCCGACCCCGCAGAGGAGCCTCGACCTGGGGCAAGGAGTCCGGGCGGGAGACCCAAGCCGGAGGAAGTTGAAGTGAAAGTGGTTGAGGATGGTGAGGAGGGGACAGAATTACGTTCCCGCCCACCCAACAGCTCTGATGCAACAGCCGCAGAGAATACAGCCTCAGACGTTTACATCGCCGTAGAAACGGAGAGCATCGACGACGCTTCTATGCGTGCGGTCGAACCGACAGAGACCGCGGATACGCCCGACGACGAGGGGGAAGAGTTCACCTACCTCACCCCTGTGCCGTTCACCCTCATTAGGGTCGAGGAAGAAGAGGTAGAAGAGGCCGAGCTTCTTCAGGAAGTTCTTCCAGAGCTACTGTACCTGGCAGTGCCTGAGCAGTGCCCATCCAGGGTTTGGGGACCCAGCAATCCAGGGGAGACGGTCCCTGCCTCAGCCCCATGTGAGGTGCTCTCCTTGGGGGAGGAGGTGGAGGAGGAGGCCCCCTACACTTCCGCTGGAAGCGAAGAGTCAGATTTGGAGGACCTAGAGGGCAGGAGGGAGGATGATGGAGGTATGGAGATGCCAGATGAGAGAAAGATGAAGGAGTTCACAAAGACACTTAAAGAGGAAGAGGATGATAAGTCGGGAGGGAAGGGTGTGGAGGAGGAGATGGAGGAGAAAATGGTGGAGGAGGAGAAGGAGATGCCATCCTCAGCAGAGGATGAGGAGGAGGAGGAGAAGAAGGAAGAGGTGGTGGAGGAGGAGAAGGCGGAGAAGGCGGAGGAGAAGGTGGAGGAGGTGGAGAAGGAGATGCAATCCTCAGCGGACAAAGACACAAAGGAGGAGATGGAGGAACTAAATGTTACAGTTAAAAAGGCAACCTGGACCTCCATCACCGTGCCGAGTCCTGCATCGAGTCACATGACGAGGGCCAGACGGAGGAGCATCATGGTGGAGGGGGCGAAGGGGGCGGGAGGGAGAGGAGAAGGGACCGCTCCTCAGAGTCCCAGGACCAGAGCGAGCAGGAGGAACACATTCGAGAGACTAGACTCACCTTGTCATGTGACGAGCCCAATGACAAGAGCCAGAAGGAAGATGGGGGTTAGAGCAGGGGGGATGGATGCAGGGGGGAGAGAGAGAGGGGGACAGGGGGAGGAGGAAGGGAGAGCGGCGCAGAACACGATCGTGACTCGTCCCGTGAGGAAAGTCAGAGAGAGAGAACGAGAGGGGTGCAGAGGAGGCTTCAGAGGCAGGACCTGCCAGAGGAGGCGAGGCGGAGCGGGGTGAGGACCTTGGAGGGAGGAGACTGGTGGAGGTGAAAAGGGGGAGCAAGGAGTGAAGAGGGAGAAAGAGGAGGGAGGAGACAGGGAGAGACTGGACATCAAAGAATAGAGAGAATGAGAGATGGAGCACTAGACTGGGACAAATACAGAGGAAGAGAAGGAGGTGAAGAGAAAAAGAGACTAGATGTAAATTTTTCCCAAATCAGCGATTGAAAGATTGTAGTTGAACTAAAATCGACTCACGCTAAGTGTACAAATGTATTCACAGTTTAATATATTACATGTAAAATAAATGCTCAATAAAATCCTGAGAAGATATTTCTTAAAATATGTCTATATGTTTACAAGTCTTCATGTCTCATACACCTTCTTAAAACAAACTCCTAAAGCAACAATATTTCTCACACATATAAAAAAGTGACTCTATGGCTTCAGATGGATGCACTCTGCTGTACCACACAGTCTATTGATGAACCCCACATTCACAGAGAATAAACCAGGATACTGTCAAGTACCAGCCACAGGATGTGCATTGTAAACCAGGTTTTACAGTGGTAAGCAAACAGACGCACAACACACACACACACCCACACACACGCACACGCACGCGCACACACACACACACACACACACACACTTCCTCATAAAGCAGCGTTTTTTTGTGAAGCTGCCTTTAACAGGTCATCCTTGTCCATGTGTAAAGCAGCTGGGATAGCCCCACCCATGGAATCCTTAGTCGACCTTCAGATTGGACAAAATGACTCCGTTATTGTTGTTTTTGCCGTCTTGCGGCTCCCCATTGGTCACAGAAGGTGATGACATCGGTAGGCCCGCCTCCTTGGGTTGCAGGTGCTCATTCAGAAGCCTCTGATAGGTGGGGTGGGTTGTCAGTACTCGGAGGAGGTCCTCTGTAGAGAGAACAAACTTGACGTTTTAGGGGGCGTCGGGACGACAAATATAGCATAGCAGATGCTATAAGGTAACCAATAGCAACGTGTCACAAGTCATCATAAAATGTGACATGATAACAAATGAGAGAGAGAAAGAGAGAGAGAGAGAGAGAGAGAGAGGGAGAGAGGGAGAGAAAGAGACAGAGAGACAGAGAGAAAGAGAGAGACAGAGAGAGAGAGAGAGACAGAGAGAGAGAGAGAGAGAGAGAGGGAGAGAGAGAGGGAGAGAAAGAGACAGAGAGAGACAGAGAGAGAGAGAGAGAGAGAGAGAGAGAGAGAAAGAGAGAGAAAGAGACAGAGATGTCCAGAGAGACAGCCGGCCTGGACTCACCCTCCGTGGGTCTCCCCCCTAAGGCCAGCTCTGTGTACAGCTCTGAGGTGTTGTGCTGGGGAAAGCCTACTAGCGCCCCCACCAGGTCGGACAGCTGTACTGCACTCAGACTGCCCTCACTGTCACCATCAAACATCTACGAGAAGGAGAAGCAGATAGGATCAGTACATCTGGTCTGCCAATGGGATCTATACACACACTGACAATATGCGGTGTGCTGCATATTGGTATTGAAAATATCAACATAAATACATTTTACCGCACTTATTTGGGCACAATAAGTGCGGTATTTGCCTGAGTGTGTCTCATTTCAGATTCACATTCAATAAAGTAATCTGAATCTGAATCTGAAACAAGACCCGAGCAAATACACACACAGGCACACACTTTTTTGAGAAACACTAACACACACACACACACACACATCCTGAGGTACGTACAGTTACTGCAGTGTGCAGGAGAGACTTGAGGTTCACTAAGCCAGAGACGGCAGCCACACTCAAATAGATCTGTCTGAGATCCACCTCCTCATCCTGAAACACACACACACAGGGCAGTATTCACATGCTGAAACACACACCTCCCTTCCCAGCCCGGGGGAAACCCGGGCAGAACAGAAACACCTTTGAGTCGCAGAGAGGCAGGTTAGTGTGTCCTGATTTCCCCTGAGGTGGGGGACCCCCCCACCCCCCCCACACAGCTTACCTTAGAGTACAGGCTGTAGATGTTGGCCGCCGTCGCTCTGTCCGTCAGTCCTAGGAGGGACAGCAGCTCGTCCTTACCAACCATCCACCCTTGACCTGACTGACACCTGTCAATCATCCTGACCAGGGCTGATTCCACTTCTGCAGTTGTGAACCTGAGAGAGAGAGAGACATAGAGAGAGACATAAAGAGAGAGAGAGATAAAGAGAGAGACATAAGAGAGAGACATGGAGAGAGAGAGACATAGAGAGAGAGAGAGGGGGGGAGAGAGAGAGAGAGAGAGAGAAAGACAGAGAGAGAGAGAGACATAGAGAGAGAAGTGAGAAAGACACACAAGAGATAGAAACAGAAAGAGGATCTATAAACACACTCGCACAGACAGGGGTCTTACCCGTTCTTGTGCAGCCAGAGGAGGGTCTGTCTGGCTGGGGGCTCCACAGGGAGGGAGATGCCCCCCAGCTTGTTGACAGGAACACGACCCTCCATCACATAATCTGTGGAAGGCAGGTCCAGGGCTCTGAGGGGACAACACACACTGTTACACACACACACAATGCTACACACACTGTTACACACACACACAATGCTACACACACTGTTACACACACACACACACACACACACAATGCTACACACACACACAATGCTACACACACTGTTACACACACACACACACAATGCTACTCACACTGTTACACACACACACACACACACTGTTACACACACAGTGCTACAAACACACACTGTTACAAACATACACACAATGCTACACACACTATTACACACACACACACACACACACACACACACACACACACACACACACACACACACACACACACACACACACACACACACACACACACACACACACACACACACACACACACACACACACACACACACACACACACACACACACACAGTGCTACAAACACACACTGTTACAAACGTACACACAATGCTACACACACAGTTACGCACACACAATCTTGCTTTGAATCTCTCTCCTAAAGACACACACGATATAGAAACTGTACTATACTGTACCTGGCCATAAGCTTCTGAACATTGTCAGCATAAAGGCTGGGGTCGTCCTTCTCTTCCTGGGATGGAGTGTAAACTGGCAGGTACTGGGGACCAATGAGAAAACAGCACATGAGTACTTCCTGGTGTAGTGACCAATGACGAGACATCATTTTGACGTTGGTTAGGTCCGATGGAACGACAGCCTACCTCAACAGTGACGTTTGTGTAGAGCTGAGAAGTGGTGAACCAGAGCGCTGCTATCCTGGGAACAAGCAAACAAAACACACAAAAACACAAAAACACAAAAACACAAAAACATTACACGTTATCAAACCACGTCTACGTGTTCCAGATCGATTCCGCAAGATTACGACACCTTGTTTGTGTTTCAGCTGAGAGGATGATGAACTTACCAGCTTGTTCCTTTGTACGTCCACCGGGTTGTGTCCTAGAATAAACAGAGAAAAAAGTCACTTTCCATCCAGGGACACTGAATCTTAAAGATAGTGTCAGCTCTCACTCTCTCACACACACACACACACTCATTCATCACACACACTCCCCACCAAGGCACGCAGCAGGGAGTAACCAGTTCAACAAAGGAACTGATTACAACGTTTACCAAACTGCTAATAAACCCAGAGGAGGCCTGGGGGGGATTCATCACCCTTCCAAACAGGTCAGGGTGGAAAGGTGTTTGTGCAGTCACATGACCTCTTCTTCATAAAAACAGCATCCACACACACACACACACACATTCCATGTGCATTCCTGTCCACAATGACTCACGGGAGAGTTACTGTAAGACAGGTGTGGTGGAACGCTAAGCTGGTTAGACAGGTGTCACCAGTCCCCCAGGGGGGCCCTCTGTCACCAGTCCCCCAGGGGGGCCCTCTGTCACCAGTCCCCAGGGGGCCCCTCTGTCACCAGTCCCCCAGGGGGGCCCTCTGTCACCAGACCCCAGGGGGCCCCTCTGTCACCAGTCCCCCAGGGGGGCCCTCTGTCACCAGTCCCCCAGGGGGGCCCTCTGTCACCAGTCCCCCAGGGGGGCCCTCTGTCACCAGACCCCAGGGGGCCCCTCTGTCACCAGTCCCCCAGGGGGCCCCTCTGTCACCAGTCCCCTAGGGGGGGGCCCTCGGTCACCAGTCCCCAGGGGGGCCCCTCTGTCACCAGTCCCCTAGGGGACCCCCTCTGTCACCAGTCCCCTAGGGAGGGCCCCTCTGTCACCAGTCCCCAGGGGGCCCCCTCTGTCACCAGGGCTGTGTAAACGACTCCACACTTGTTTATTATGCCAGCAGCAGAACCCTGTGGAGGAACCCACTCACCAGTCTGTTGGGGTACCGCAGCAGAACCGGCTGAACAGGAACTCCAGCTAGGAAGGCACCTGAGGGGGGAGGGAGGGAGGGAGGGAGGGAGGGGAGAGAAAGAAAGGGGGAGACAGGCGGGGCAGGGGGGGTGGGGGGGGGGGTACATTGAGAAAGCCTGCTTTGCTGCTCCAACTTGCTTTGTGTCAGCACTGAAAACACACTCTAGACACACACAAACACACACTCTAAACACACACACCCCTCTGCTTCCCTTACGTAACTATACCATCCATTCCTTGGCTGTCTGTAGCAATAACACACAGAGGGAGGGCCAGTGGGAGAGAGACAAAACGGAACAGTGAGAGAGAGAGTGGCAGAGAGAGAGAGAGAGAGAGAAACAGAGAGAGAGAGAGACTGAGAGAGAGAGAGAGAGAGAGAGAGAGACAGAGAGAGAGAGAGAGAGAGAGAGACAGAGAGACAGAGAGAGAGAGACAGAGAGAGAGAGAGAGAGAGAGAGAGAGAGAGAGAGAGAGAGAGTGAGACAGAGAGCGAGACAGAGACAAAGCGAGAGAGACAGACAGACAGACAGACAGACAGATAGAGAGAGAGTGAGAGACAGACACAGAGCGGGAGAGAGACATGGAGAGAGACAGACAGAGACAGAGTAGTGAGATGTTCCCCAGCTCAGTCTCCTCAGGTGTCACCTCACCAGGTTTGAACTTGATGAGCACACTGCCATTGGTCGTGGTTCCTTCAGGGAACATCAGCATCTGTTGCAGACATGGTGAATAGACAAACGCAGAGCAGGAAAGAATGATTGAGACCAATCAAAACAACCAAAAACCTCCCCAAAAAAGCTCGAACTCTGTGGAGCCCTAAACCCCTATTGGCTCTCACAAAGCAGGTCCCGCCCCTCCTTCACCTGAGGCCAGAGCCCATTGGACGTGAGGCGCTCTTTGATGTGGCTGACACACTTCCTCCTGGACTCTGGGTCTTTTCTGCTCACTATCACTGACTGGTTAAACTCCAGCAAGGCTGGAACACACAGGAAACAACAGAACAGGGTTTAGGAACCCAGGATTAGAACTGGAACCCTCAGGTGATTCCACAGTTCTGCCACAGTGGTGGGGTGGGGGAGGGAGGTCATAGGATGGAGTGAAGGGAGAGGAAGGGGAGGGAGGTCAAGTAATGGGAGAAAGAAGAACAGAGATGGAGGGAGGTCACATACACCCACTTGCCACGCCATTCTCTCCAATCTTTCACCCACCGCCACCAACACCCTGTTTTCATTCCAACTCGTCAACCATTCACTCAACGCTTCCTCCCTAACTCCCTCCTTCCCTCCCTCCCTCCCTCCCTCCCTCCCTCCCTCCCTCCCTCACCTCCTATGACCGGTAGGCTGGTGTTCTCGGAGCGTGACACCACTGTAGCCAGCTGAGTCGGACACAGCACCAGCATGTCCAGGAAGCCGCTGTGGGGCGCCACGGCCAACACCGGCGCCTCCTTCAGCCCCGCCCGCCGACCTTTCACCTTGATCCACAGGAACCCCAGAGAGAAGAACACGGCTCGGCTGAGCAGGAGGATGATAGGGTGGATCAGCCAGCGACGCCAGCCCCTGATTGGCTTAGCCCGCTCCTCCTCTGGCAGCCCGGCGAATCGTAGGCGAGCGAATGGCCACATGATGAGGAAGAAGAGGGCTGCCAGAGCAATTCGTATGGGGAAGAGGAAGGAACCCAGAATGATTCCCTGGATAGAGAAGAGAGATGCATGTTATAGAAAACCTCTCAGGGAGGACACAATGTGCATGCAAGTACCCGAAAATAGCAACTAGGTCAATGTCGGCATGTTGCCAACATTCAGGGAACACTTCCAAACATGGAGAAGGATACTTGGATAACATATCTCCTATGAACAAACACCATACGTCATAAGCGTGGTGGTCTGGTGATCCAAGAAACCACCGAACGACCAAACAACCTACCCTGATCTGCTGGGCTGTGGTCAGTTTCAGGGTGTGCCTGAACGGGTGTGGACGGGTAGGCGAGAGAGCAGAGCTGATCTCCATGACTGGACAAAGTTTGACAGATCCTTCAAAAACCAAGAATCTTGTTCCCGATCGACACCAAGTTCTTCCAAAAAGTAAACAAAACAAACCAACTTAAAAAAAACAAACAGTGGAAATATCCAGACACGTCCAAGGCAGGAACTGTGTAAACGATGTGGAAAGTAACGTGGTAAAAAGACCCCAATCACACCCCCCCAAAAAAGTAGTTTTAAAGTACGTATAAACACGCGACACCGTGAAAAGTTTTTGAAAAGTATTTACAGTATTTAAGTTTCTTGATCAGTATCCCAGTAACAGTATCCAGTACCTCCACATGGCTACACAACAACACACTGAGCTTGTTACGAGTCCTTCTTCTCCTGATCACCTGTCCCGCCCCTTCAGCCCTGACAGCCCCCCTCCTCGAACCCAGGTCAGCCCTTCTAACCGGTTAGATGTGGCAAAGCTGTCCCCGATCAGACTAACCGGTTCAGGAGCGACTTACAAGTTTCTAAACCACCCTGTTGAATGGTTTAGATGGATGCGTGTCATCTTATTAATGAGCCTAGATGATATCTGGTCATCTTATAGCTCTTAACACTTTGTTTTGGGTTGATCCTAAACACGTCTTCTTAATCCCATCACAGCTCTCTTTAATTGGCCCAGTTTCTGTAGTTCATTTCTTTATTTTATGATCTGAAGCCGTTTATTACCCTTCACCATGTACATGGACAGGGAGATAAAGGCTCCGTGTGTCAACAAACCGAGGCTGTTCTGCCTAGCACAGTATATTGAGGAGGTGCAGATAGTATAGAGGAGGTGCAGATAGTATAGAGGAGGTGCAGATAGTAGAGAGGAGGTGGAGATAGTATAGAGGAGGTGCAGATAGTATATAGAGGAGGTGCAGATAGTATATAGAAGAGGTGCAGATAGTATAGAGGAGGTGCAGATAGTATAGAGGAGGTGCAGATAGGAAGCCCCTCATTGACAGAAAAGGACTGATCTGCTCTTTAAGGCACCAGTTCCACAGTTCTTCCTTTAGATGGCGCTCTCTTTACCTTTCAATCCCAACTAATCAATATCTAAGATGAACCCAAGCAGTATTTTTTGAGTTTTTATTTGACAAAAAACAAACCAAACTATTACTAGTATATTAATGTACCAATAGAGAATTAAATATTAAAAACGATCACTCTTGTTATAGACATTTTCAATAATTTGACATGTTTTTTTTTAGGTTCTGGTTACATTGGTTAATTCCATGTAAGAACCGTGGTCTTATATAATATGAACAAAATATGAGAAATGGATTATAAAGTGTGGTTATGCAGAGAAAATACAACAGGAAAATAAAACCAAAAAGGATCAGAATGAAAGCAAGTCAGCTCCCAAATGAATATTTATAAAACGGAACAGACATTTTATACTGTTTGCATCAGAAAAGACTCATTCATGTTTTGTTTAATATTTCCTTCACAAGACCATCCCTCCTCCCATGATCTCCATTCTCTGTCGAGACAAAAAAAACAACAACAACAACAACATATTATTGAACAACTACACAACCGAACAAACACAACCTACCAAAATCCACATCCAGTTCTACAGTGACTGCGCTGCCAATCAAATCCGTTACCTGAGGGGGTTCTATGAAGGCCAGCCAATCAGACGAGTGTGTGGGGAGGAGCCCCATTGATTGACACTTATAGATAGCCAATGCCGAGCCCAGCAGGTTTCCTACCAGGTAGACCAGCCCCTGGAGCCACTGTTGACTGGAACTCTCCAGTAGTTTGAACGCTGAGGAGAAGAAAGGGCGGTAAACAAGCACAATAAATCACCCAAAGCACATCCAGGTCATGACCTCAGCGACATGCAGAGGTCAGCAGGGGTCAACCCCAGCGTGCTGGTGGGCGTTAGCCTGTGTGTGTGTGTGTGGTGTGTGTGTGTGGTGTGTGTGTGTGTGTGTGGTGTGTGTGTACTCACTGGCAGACATGGACATGAGGGCTTGGATCGGTCTCCAGGCCATCATGGCCACCATCATGATGGGGAAGATGGAGATGGTGTTCCCAGACATGTACATGATGAACAGGTTCATGGGGATCTGCTTCAGGGGGCCCAGGGCCACATCCCAGCATCTCTGAGGTGAGGGAGGGAGGGAGGGAGGGAGGGAGGGAGGGAGGAAAAACAAGAAGGGCAAGATAGACAGAGACAGGGAGGGAGAGAACAAAGAGAACAGGTGAGAATGCATTTTTTTGTTGTTCTCTGCGTAACAGAAATGTGGGATTATTCTAGAAACAGACGGCCATGCGCCTGAGTCCCACCCTGGGTCCCCCCCTGAGTCCCACCCTAGGACCCCCCCCGAGTCCCACCCTGGGTCCCCACCTTCTCCACCAGGTTCCTGTCTGTCTCCTGGACGCTGGTGTCAGGGACAGGCTTCTCGGAGTAGCCGATGGGGTAGACCACGTCCCCCTGTCCACTCTGCCTGTCCCCACGACCCCTAGAGAGAGGAGGGGGAGGAGGGGGGAGGACAGAGAGGGCAGGGGACAGGGAGAAAATGAGACAGAAAGTGAGAGATGACAGAGAACCACTGACCTGGCACTAACACAAGCACAGAGGACAAATAGAACCAGGAGCAACTGGCTGTTACTGCTGGTAGCTGATTCCTAAAAGGAAGTTAAAGAGTCACTACTAGTCCATTTACACCCTTATATAATACATCACTTCTTACCTCGTGGTGCCCATACTGAGCTCCAGAGACCATTTCATCCGCCGGGCCCCCGCCCCCCCTCTCGTGGAGAGTGCACCCCCTCCCTGTCCCCCTGGAGACGCCATGGCAACCAGCTGTACGACGACACACGAGGAAGACAACACCCGGAGAGATGGAGGACAGGGACATTGTGTGATGTGACACCACAGTGGTAGTGTCGCTTACAGAGTTTTGTTAGGTTATAGTATTCTGAAGAGGTTAAAGTAGTTCGTTAGTTCGTTGAAGTATTTAGTTTGTGTCTGACAATGAGTTAATCATCAATCAGTGATCAACTAACGATCCTTAAGAGACAAGTAGCAAAGGAAGCTTTCAACCTCAAGGAATCACGAACTGACATCTGTTCTTACCGTATTAAAACCTTCCTAATACGTCCAAATTAACTTTGCTGTGATTTCTATCCAGAAGTGGAGGGTTTTAAAGGCTGTTAGTGAAGATATTTCTGGAGATGTTAGGAGACCAAATACGTCAACCGCAGCTGGGACGCTTTATGATGACGTCTCACCCAAAATCACGTCGCGAGACGTCTCGTGAGGCTCACCGTCGCCCTCCAGTGGCAGAGACACGACAGGGACATTTCAAACCAAAAATACGTTTATTACCAACCTTTTTTCTCCACTATAAAACATTTTCAGTATTTGTTTAACATTTTCAGTATCTTGTTATTCATTTTAGAAAAAAAACACTGACACTGCGTGGGATTACAAATGAGCAAGATGAATCCGATCAGTAAAGAAAAGACGAGTGCAAATAGAGAAAGTGTGCTTGTGCTTAGAAAAAGGCGCGCCTGCGATGCATTTCACTGTTTGTCGTGTCAATATACTGCATTAATAGTCACTAAGCATGATGTGTGTAAACATTAATGTGTCATTTGTACAGGCTGAGCTCCGGGCTGTGATACAGACACATGTAAGAGTCACACAGCAGGCGGCGAACTGACTCCCGTAAAGAGGCGGGGTCTATCCTGCTCAGCTCCTCCTCTGATAGGCTGAGGTAGCGGCCCACCTCGGGACACGCCCTCACCTGCGGAATGTTGAAGCCGTTCTCCCCGCCTGGCGGGAAAAACCATGGCAACGGGACACAAAATAACCAGAAAGTATGAGGAAAATACTCTACGTGGATAAGAACAACATTATCAACATTTTGACTCTATTATAAAAAACAATAAAACAAAGTATAAGAAAAAAATCAATAATAATAATAATATCTATTTTTTATATTCTAACTTTATCTTCCTCCCTCAGCTTCTACCAGCTCCATAGTTGACCTCTCACCTTCTCTATCGGCCATGCTGTCGAAGAACAGCCAGTCAGTGGGCTGGGGTCCGTGTTTCACGAAGCTCACATAGTGGCTGGTCTCGATGCACGTCACGGCGAACAGGGACATCTTCTGACGGGCGGCGTGCAGGGGCCCTGTCCAGGGGCCTCCAGGAACACTCACCTGACCAGGGCAGTGAGACGCACGCTTCCTGTGGGAGTGCACCTGGAGGAGGGAGGGGGGGAGAGGGAGGGAGGGAGGGAGGTGAAGAAAGAAGCAGTGGTTTTCATCCATAGTCCAACACACCTGATTCAGGTGTGTTAGAACAGGGAAATGCTCATTCTTACAGAATACCACTGGTCTGGGGAGGTGGAGGGGGCAGGAGGAGGGGGCGAGAGGAAGGGGCAGGTGAGTGGGGCAGGTGGAGGTCTACCTGGGTGTTGCAGGTGTGGCAGTATTGTTTCAGCTTGCCAGGTGTGATGTCTGGGTCATCAAAACACTGCATGCACTCCCACTGTGCTACAGCCTGGCAGATACTGCACTGTCTGAGAGCTGGGGGGGAGGAGAGGGGGGGGGGGGAGAGGGGGGAGGAGAGGGGGGAGAGAGGTGAGCAGAATGAAAACAGAACTTCTCCACCAGGCCAGACTGTCAGGCTGAGTCTCACCAGGTGAGCACACCTGCCAATCACAAACAAACAGCCAATCAGCGGAGCCGTCTTACTGTCGTCCAGCAGGTCGGTGATGTCGATGCTGAGCGAGGGCAAGATGGCGTCAAACATCTTGAAGTCCTTCCCGAACCTGGGCATGAGCAGTGGGAGGCAGGAGGGGGCCTGGAGGATGGACAGAAGAGACAGAGAGAGAGAGTGGGTGTGAATGCATGTGTGTGAGAGTGTGTGTGTACATCTATTCGTCTATGCATACATGTTTTTCATATTGTCATATATTTATAATATATATCTCATATATTCTGTCCATCACCTCGGTGAACTTGAGTCCAGTGTGTAGGAAGGACCTTTCCAGAAGGATCTGGACACTAGCCACCCTCATGAGGGAGGCAGGGGGGGAAGAGAGGGGGAGGGGGGAGAGGGGGGGGGAGAGAGGCACGGGGGAGGCGGGGGTCAGGGGCGCGGAGGGAGGGAAGAGCTGGTAGAGGTGGCACTCCTGGGGCTGCTGGGTCATCGACCTGAGGGGGGGACAGCGGGAGGGAATAGGGCACAGGTGTCAAGATCAAGATCTGTCAAGATCCAGTCCTCGAGGGCTCTCCAGTCCGCATCCAGTCCGCTCTCCTGAAGGTTCTAGATTTTTCCCTGCTCCAGCACACCTCCACAGAGCTGGATAATGACCCTTTATTAGAATCAGGTGTGCTGGAGCAGGGAAACATCTAAAGCGTTCAGGAGAGCGGCCCTCCAGGACTGGAGTTAGACACCCCTGGAATAGAGAATATGTACAAATAGTTTGGGTAAACCTTTTTCTGCTTGCGGGGGAGAAAGGACAGCAAAGAAGGAGAGAAAGAGAGAGAGAAATGGAAGAAAAGAAAGAAGGAAGGGTGAGGAAGAGGAGGAGGAAGAGGAGGAGGAAGAGGAGGAGGAAGAGGAAGAGGAGGAGGAAGAGGAAGAGGAGGAGGAAGAGGAGGAGGAAGAGAAGGAGGAAGAGGAGGAGGAAGAGGAGGAGGAAGAGAAGGAGGAAGAGGAGGAGGAAGAGGAGGAGGAAGAGGAGGAGGAAGAGGAGGAGGAAGAGGAAGAGGAGGAGGAGGAGGAAGAGGAGGAGGAAGAGGAGGAGGAAGAGGAAGAGGAGGAGGAGGAGGAAGAGGAGGAGGAAGAGGAGGAGGAAGAGGAGGAGGAAGAGGAAGAGGAGGAGGAAGAGGAGGAGGAAGAGGAGGAGGAAGAGGAGGAGGAAGAGGAAGAGGAGGAGGAAGAGGAGGAGGAAGAGGAGGAGGAAGAGGAGGAGGAAGAGGAAGAGGAAGAGGAGGAGGAAGAGGAGGAGGAAGAGGAGGAGGAAGAGGAGGAGGAAGAGGAGGAGGAGCAGCACCTGATCTTCAGCAGAGCCTCAACTCTGAGGATCTGGAACAGCTTGTTAAGGAACTCCTCTGGGTCTGGAACAGAAGGAAAACTGAAACCATCACACACACACACACTCACACACACACACACACACACACAGGTACACACACACTCACACACACACTCACACCTACCTTTCTCCTGATTGGTGAAGCCAGTGTCACTATTCTCAGCCTCCAGTAGTCGCCTGAGGGCCATGGTCTTACTGGCACACACATAGCCAAACCTGGCAACACACACACAGCACACACACATCACAGCCAAACCTGGCAACCCACCTCCCATAACAACAGCCCTGACCAATGAGTGAGAGTAAAGTAGGAACCCCAAAACACATACAACATTCCTGTGTGTGATGAATAAATGACCTAATGAATCTCAACTCATTTACACACACACACACAGTCTCACACTCACACACACTCTCACACACACACTCTCACACACACACTCTCACACACTCTGTCCCCCAGTGTGACCTGCGCAGGGGGTTGACGATCTCACATCGCAGCAGGTCCTGGGCCTGGCTGGTGTTGGAGCCCAGCTCAGAGTGAGAGGGCCACAGCAGCACCCAGTCTACTGAGCTGCAGCAGGAGAAGAGGCTGAGGAGGGGGGGGGGGAGAGGGGGGGGGGGAGAGGGGGAGAGAGACAAAAAGAGGGGGGGGGAGGCAGAGAACAAGTGAATCCAGTGTACTGCTCCTATCCTCCACCAGGGGGAGCAGGTGAGTTCTGCTTTCTGCCTCCCTACCTGAAGAGGGAGGCGTCCAGGTAGCAGGAGTTCAGGTGGCCCTGGATGCCTCTCTTCCAGCCCTGGTACCTCTGCCTGGCCTCCTCGCCCTCCTCTGGGGGGGTGAGATCCTCC
>CM059313.1:7970000-7977500 GCA_030340665.1 Neosalanx taihuensis
GCAGCGGCGCAGCACGGCCAGCCAGGGCAGACACACCAGCAGGGCGGCGCCGAGAGCCAGAACCACACACACCACAGAGAGGGCCCCCACGTGGAGGCTGGAGGGCTGGGGAGGGAGGGAGGGAGGGAGGGAGGGAGGGAGGGAGGGAGGGAGGGAGGGAGGGAGGGAGGGAGGGAGGGAGGGAGGGAGGAGGTTAACACACACACACACATCCATCACCACCCCCCTCCCTACCCTCCACCCTCCCCCTGTCCCCTCCCCCCCCCGCCTCCCCCCCCCTCACCCCCCCTCCCCCCGCCCCCTCCTCACCCTGCCCGTGGCTGGAATGAGCGTGATGATGGCCACGCAGAAGCCCATGACCAGCAGCAGGCCGGGCAGCATGGCCGGGGTCTCCTCCACGCACTGCAGGAAGCCCCTGTGGAACACCCTGTAGCAGCAGCACAAGCGCTCGCACGCCCCCGGCCCCCCCGCAGGCTCCGCCGGGGTCACCTCCTCCCACCTGACCTCGGGGGCGGGCCCCGCCTGCCTGAGGGGCCCCTGAGCCTCAGAGCTGTCGCTGGGCGGGTTCTCCAGCGGCGTGGTGCTGGTGCTGTTCTGGAGTGTCAGGGAGAGCGCCGATTGGCTGGTTCGCTCGTCCGGCTGACCCGCTGTTGATTTGTCTGTGTCATGGGTGGCGTCTGATCCTGATTGGCTGATTCCAGTTCCGGGGTTCGGTCAGACTTTGTGCCGCTGTCCAGAGACGCTGTGTTCACACAGTTGGTTTTCTTTTCACCCAGAAAGTCTTTTACGTTTTCCGAGCTAACTCCTGATAGGTCGAGAGAGGTGTTTGCTGAGGCGGGCGTTAGCCAATCAGAGACGAGGCCAGGGGTAGGGTCCACAGTGGGCGGAGTCACCTGAGGTTCTCTGAGGGAGGCTTGCGTTCTCAAACTTTCCGGCGTCAGTCTCGTCTTGGCCACACCCACCTCGATGACAAGCTGATCTGGTTGGCTAGCGGGATCGCCACTGTCCGCGCTGGGTGTGATGACATTGGCGTGTGTTTGTGCTTCGCTTCCTTCGAAGCGGAACCTGTCACCGTCCACTCCCGTTGTGATTGGCTGTTGCTTGGTGACGTCTCTCAGCTCATGAAATGTGTCCAAGGCGACGCTTCCTGCTCCACCAATGAGACGCCCTGCATGTCTCTGTGACTCACGAAGCCCCCTCCCCTTTGGCTACAACTGTCAAATATCCCTGAGAATGCTCTTCCATAACAGCTTCAAAATAATGCATCAATTTAAATATCAATTAAATAGTTTAATACTAGTCCATGACGTCCTCTGCTCCCCAAATAGCTCCTGGGAGGATTCCTGGCGAAAAACAGGGGTGGTTGTAAAGCGTTAAAATAAATCAATTTTCATTTTAAAAGGGAAGTTAAAAAATACAATGTTAACTTGCCACTCCCCTGTGACAGAAACACATCAGAGAATATTCAGCACCTGAACTGGTCTGTGTATTAATACTCTTTGTTAGACAAACTGGTTTGTCTTGCTGTTTCGGTCATTGACTGAAATGTCTGAGCTACTCTAATATTAACGGTGACAGCCCTCTCTCTCTGTCTCTCTCTCTCACACCCTGCCTACTCTCTCTCTCTGTCTCTCTCTCTCTCACCCTGCCTACTCTCTCTCTATGTCTCTCTCTCTCTCTCTCACCCTGCCTACTGTCTCTCTATGTCTCTCTCTCTCTCACCCTGCCTACTCTCTCTCTTTCTCTCTCACCCTGCCTACTCTCTCTCTTTCTCTCTCTCTCACCCTGCCTACTCTCTCTCTCTCACACCCTGCCTACTCTCTCTTTCTCTCTCTCTCACCCTGCCTACTCTCTCTCTTTCTCTGTCTCTCTCTCTCTCTCTCTCACCTTGCCTACTCTCACTTTCTCTCTCTCTCTCACCTTGCCTACTCTCTCTCTTTCTCTTCTTTCTTTATCTCTCTCACCCTCTTGTCATCTACTGTCTCTCTTCTTTGTCTTTCTCACACCCTCTTGTCCTCTACTCTCTCTCTCTCCCTCTTGTCCATCTTCCTCCCTTAGTCTCTCTCTTCCTCTCTCTGTTCCTGTCATTGTCTCTCGCTTTCTCTGTTCCTCTCTTAGTCTCTCTCTCTCTCTCTTAGTCTCTCTCTTCCTCTCTTAGTCTCTCTCTCAGTCTCTCTCTTCTCTGTCTTACAGAACTCACATTATCCTAAAGCAGGTGACAAACATGAGAATCCACATTATCATTATCATGATATGAAACATGACTCAGTCCATCGAACGACACACAAGTGTGTTAACATCGGCACAATGTCTCATTTCTGATTGACAGATGAACAGCACCTGATAAAGTTGCTTATACAGTTCTGGTTCAAGCACACACACAAACACACACACACACACACACACACACACATAAACACACGCACACACTTTGATGGACAGTTAAGCACACTATAACCAACGGTGATAACAAACAGACAAACTTGCAGGTGTGCAGAAAGGTGGTGGCTGCCTACCTGGTCTCTTCCACCAACACACTCCAGACTTTCTTCTTTCTTCTGTGTGTGTGTGTGTGTGTGTGTGTGTGTGTGTGTCTCTCTCTCATGCTCTATCTCTCCGCCCTCCCACCGTCTCTCAATGTTTTATTTTCTCTCTCCCTATCTCTCTCCCTCCCTATCTCTCTCCCTCTCTCTGATTTCCCTACCCTTCTCTTCCTTTTATGACCTTTCTCATTTTCCTCATCCCCCTCTTCTCGCCTCCGTCTGTCGTTTCCGTCTGTCTGTGCAGATAAACAGCACAATCACGGGCTTCTCCGGTCCCGTCAACAAATGGACATGTTCTCAACATGTTTGTATGGTACTGTGTGTGTGTGTGTGTGTCTAGTTAGACAGCTATGCAAATACACTGATGAACGGAGACAAAAGCAGAAAGAGAGTAGCAGGGTGGGCCGTGTTACAACACTAATGTTAAACACTTTTCTGAAATACCGACAAGCTGCTTTATATTTTTACCTGGCTCGAAAACGTAGATCTGTGTCGTGGGGCTTCCGTTTCCATCTGAAGGCCAACTTACCGCGTGGGTTTGTATCTTCTCATGACCTGAAGTCACAGATAATCGGTTCAGTTCAATCAAAAACTACGACTTCCGTTGTATATCTTTACAGTTATTCTATCAGCAGGTCAGTCTTATTCTGAGTCTGCCGGCCAGTCTGTGGTCAGTCTGGGACTCGCAGAACCGCGCAGGTGAAGGAGTACAGGCCAACAATGACAATAGAGAAATGTGAACTAAGCGGGTTTCTGCTCCTTCTTGTTCCTGTGTCACTAACACAGTATGAACTTGTTGTGTTATGTTGGAATGTTTATGAAATACTTTGACATATTTTCTGCCAAACTCAACTAACCGGTCGCAGTTCAACCTCAAGTTCCCCGGGACACAAAGCAAGAACACAGGCTCCTCTTTTGATAGGCCTGTCTGTCTGGTACCTAGACAAAGTCATCAAAAATTTAGTCATCAAAGTCATGGCTTGGTATTGTGTTTGTAGGTGTGTCTTTGATGCCAAACTGAAGTGTATGCTCACACACACACACACACACACACACACACACACACACACACACACACACACACACACACACACACACACACACACACACACACACACACACACGTATACACAGAGGAGCTTCACTGTTTTACATGGAGTATCTGGTAAACAAACTAGCTTAAATGATCCGGCAGGATTTTTACAAAAATCTACTGAAGCATCTCAACACTTTGCAAAGGAGAGACAGAGACGATGTCCGATTAAGACCAGAGAACATCATTCGCCTCATTCAAAACCTCCAGAAGCCAGAGAGAGAAAGAGACCGAGAGAGAGAAAGAGACCGAGAGAGAGAAGAGAGAAGAGAGAAGAGCGGAGGAAGGTAGAGCATATTGAGGGGAACTTCTGAAAGGTGAGTTACTTTAGCTTAATCGTTGCTAAGTGACACGTTATTGTTGAACTGCCTGTTAAAATACAGACGGTATCTTGACTTAGGCTGTTGTTGCTGTGACAACCAGGTGCCTCTGGGTCGTCATCCATCATGAAAGGTCCGGTCCTGTTGGCGACCATCCTCTCAGGCCAGTGGTTCTTGTAGTTTTTTTGTTCGTTGTTGTTGTAGTTTTCCTCTGTTTGTAATTTCGCCGTAGCTGTTTATTGATGTGAAACAATAAATGTTATGGCGGCTGTGATGTATACCAACAGGGTCAGACACAAAAATAATGAACGTTTTGCATTTGTGTCCCGTCAACAGGTCTGTGTGTCTTCTCCTCTTGCCTTCCTAATCAGTACCACCTGGTCGACATCCCAATGAACTGGATTAATGCCCAGAGATACTGCAGGGAGCAACACACAGACCTGGTCACCATCAACACCATGGAGGACAAGAAGAAACTAGGTGAATTCATTGCCTCCCATCCTATCAAAAGGTATCCTGTTTGGTCAGGTCTCTATGCTACTGGGTCCTGGAGCTGGTCTCTGGCAGAGGGTCAGAAGGACCAGCTGGGACCAGCTGACTTCAGGAACTGGAGAACAGGACATCCCAATAAGCCTGGAGCCGCAGACCTCTGTGCTTCTATAGACAGTCTCACAGGCAGTTGGGAAGACCAGCTGTGTAAAACTACGTTGAAGTTCGTCTGCCAGGGTGAGAATTCAGAGGGTTACAAGATTTTTTTTGGTGACATAAAAGGTTTTATATCTTGATAATAAGGTGTTTTGGGCTCAGTTTTAGACTGATTCATATTGTACGAAGCAATAGTTTCCTAGAAATATGCTCTCATGTAAAGCAATTAGGACATAAATAGGTGCGTTGGTAAATTCGAAACAGAAAATACTCTTTAAAAAATCCAACACATTAAAGTGAAGCCTTGAGCTCTATTAACGAAAAACAAAAACCATTGTCAGGAGAAACATTTGAATACATCCCAGAAGCGAAGAGCTGGTGGGAGGCTCAGAGTTACTGCATGAATCAGCACACCCACCTGGCCCACCTGAGGACCCTCAACGACAGCCAGAAGATTCAGGCAATGTTACCCAACCACACGGCTGTCTGGATCGGCCTGGTTAAAGATCCCTGGCTCTGGTCTGATGGAAGCAACTGTTCCTTCCGCTTCTGGTCTTTAAATCAACCCAATGAGAACGGGCGGCTGGATCACTGTATGGCAGGAGTGATGAATGAAGATCTGAGGTTTAATGACTGGAGTTGTTTGAATAAACTTCCCTTCCTCTGCTATAGCGGTGAGTGTTTTTGTGTGGTTACAGATCACATTACGACCTCACAAAGTGTCACACGTTCTGCACGTAACAATATTGTCTTTTGATTTGGGAAATAATAACACAAAACTGATCGTGTTAAACCGGCAACATTCAGATTCCTAGCCTGATTCCCTAACTGCTCAGCCGCTTGACTCCCTCTAGTTCCAGTGCAGAAGCAGGTGGTGAGGATGAGACTGACCTCAGAGAACTCTGCTGTGGACCTCCAGGATCCTGCTGTCATGGAGGGCATCTTACCTCAGGTCAGACTTGGGGATGAATGTTGATCTTCACTTTAAAGAGGAGAGTCTCCATTCTTAGGCCAGCCTCTCTCCCCCTCTCCCTCTGTCTCTCTCCCTCCCTTTCTCTCTGTCTCCCTCCCTCTCTTTCTCTGTCTCTCCCTCCCTCTCCTTCTGTCTCTCCCCCTTTCTCTCCCCCCCTCCCCCTCCCTCTTTCTCCCCCCCATCTCCCTCTGTCTCCCCCCTCCCTCTCTCTCCCCCTCCCCCCCCCTCCCTCTCTCTCCCCCTCTCCCCCCCCTCCCTCTCTCTCCCCCTCACCCTCAGCTCCAGCTGCAGCTGAGACAGAAGGGGCTGCCTGCAGACTTCAAGCTTAGTTGGAGGAAGCAGCCAGATGGGAAGATCTTCCACAAGGAGGAAGAAGACGTCTGAAGAAGAGGAAGGGACAAGGGAGAGGAAACCAAACAGGAATCTACGTATATGATGAAGAGCTGCACATAATTAATACCTGTTCGGTGATAGAAAGTAGAATTTTTCCCTGTTGAATCAGATGATATATATTTTAATATTGGTATGGCGATGTGGCATTGGGTTTGTAGTTTGTTAGTGTTGTTTAAAGTCATGTATTGGTATTGTGTTTGTAGGTGTGTCTTTGCCTACCAAAGTGTACGCTCCAAAGACACACACACACACACACACACACACACACACACACACACACACACACTCACACACACACCGAGAGAGGAGCTCCACTGTTTTACATGGAGTATCTGGTACACAAACTAGCTTAATGACCCAGCAGCAATAGCAATAAGTCAACAAGTCACTTGTTTCCATCTCAAGATTTGCAAAAGAGAGGGGAGGGGGGGGGGTTAAGAAATTAGAGCTTTAGATTTAAACCATCCAGAAGACAGAGTGAGATAAAGAGACCCTGAGAGTGAGAGATAGAAGAGAGAGAGAGAGAGATAGGAGAGACAAACTGAATCTCACTTCTGAAAGGGAAGTTATATTTGTACTACACTGACCAATAAGGAAAAGGGCTAACCCAAAACTGAGATACCTTTGTTGGCAGTTTAATTTGTAAAAACAAAATACTTTCATAGTATCTTTGTACAATCACACATGGTCTCTGGAAATGTCCTTAGGTGTAGATCTGCAGAACTGTTCATTAAAAACGCTAAAACCTTTCTATAAGTTTTCATAAAAGGGAAAACTCAGAAGGTAGAAAATCTATGTATCTATACTGTCATGGAATGCTTTTAGTTTTCACAACTATTGATGCTATAATAAATGAAAAGTTACAGTTTAAAAGAGCATTAAAAATGTCCGATAAACAAGGATCTGCCATTTTATAAAGACAGCCAGCATGTGTATACAGGTGTGTGTGTGTATACAGGTGTGTGTGTACAGGTGTGTGTGTGTGTGTCGTCACTCTAACTCCTCCTCTTGCTCCAGTATGAGGTAAGACAGAGAGTTGATGTCAGTCAGTGTAGGATTGCTCTGCAGGACCAAGGTCACTCTGCTATCCTGATCTGGGAACACCTGAGACAGACTCTCCCTCAGCCTGGCTGTGTCTGCTGGGCTCCGCTCTTCCCTGGGCCCCTGGCCCCTGTCCTGGCCTCCTCTCCTCCCCTGCCCTGGGCCGAAGCTGAAGTCCAGGCCTGTGGGGACCCCTGATGTCCGATCACGGAACTGCAAACCTTCCGAGTGAGAACGAGGGTGCCTGGAGGGACGAGGAGGGGAAGATGCTGAACCTGCAAATGAATGGCTGCCTGGAGTAGGGATACTGAGGGAGATGGAGAAGGGGAGAGGGGGAGAGAGAGGGACAAGGATAGAGGGGGAGAGAGAGAGGGACAAGGAGAGGGGGAGAGAGAGAGGGACAAGGAGAGAGGGGGAGAGAGAGGGACAAGGAGAGAGAGGGACAAGGAGAGAGGGGGAGAGAGAGGGACAAGGAGAGAGGGACAAGGAGAG
>CM059313.1:7982500-8060000 GCA_030340665.1 Neosalanx taihuensis
TCGAGGGGGGGCCCGTCGCCCCCTAACCCCACCGTCGCCCCTTCTCCTCCGCCCTCACCGCCACCCGCGCCCGATGAAAAGGGCGACGGTCGCGAAGCATTTCCAACGTCGCGCTCGGAACTCTCCGGAAGTCGGAGACGGGTGGAAAGTTCCGGTGTTCTGGGATCCCCTACGAGGGGTAAAGGTCTCTGGTCCAGATGGTTCCGGAATCTAAAAGCCTCCTGGGTTTCCCAGAGGCCCCTGGGGTGCTCAGTGTCTCTGAGGACCGCCCTCTCCTCCTCCGGTGGCACCACCACCACAGGGTCCGCCCCGAGCCCAGACTCCCTAACCAGGTCCAGCAGGGTCTCCTTCACCGCCCCAGGCAGCACCAGCAGGTCCAGAGTGTGTCTGTCCTCCCATATCTCCACCAACGACTTGAAGGCCCGACGTGAATCCAGGGACTCGCCTGAACCCCTTTCCCCACCGTCGGCGCGCCGTCCCTGGGTAGCCTCGTAGCGCTCGACCAGGTCTGTGATCAGAGAGTAGGCCTTCACCACTGGCTCCGTAAGCCCAGATATAAGAAGGAAACCTGGGGAACCCACCTGTTTCGGGAGGGAGGGAACGGAAACGGCTATAAACATGTATAAACATGAGCAAAACATTAACAGACTGAATTGTAAGACTTACCACTAAATGGGCTGAGGTGTTTTTCATCAGGGAGTCTAGGAAGAGACCTCTGGCCCCGCAGAACACACAGTGGAGAACCCCCGGATACGGAACCTCCTGCTGTTCTTCCTGATTCACGACACCTCTCACAAACAGCTGCAAGACACAGCTTAGGAATGGTTAAAGAGGACTAAAGGGCTTCTTATATGAGACAGCAAAAACAAAAAGCTATTCTCTGAGCAGAGTGAGTTTCATAGGAACCTAATCTCGTACTGGAACGCGCTCATACTAAATCTTGCTCTTTCCGGAACCCTCCTCCACACACCGCTGGCATGCGAGAACATCTTTCTGTAACCACCTTTACATGCTCGTTTCAACATTTACATACGTTTAGTCCCCATATGGTGACTTTCCAGTGTTGTTTGTTGTATCTCTTGCTTTATGTTCACAATCGTTGTGTTATGCATTTATAGTTCTTCCCTTGGCACTTATTGGTTCTCATGATGTTATGATTCACGATCTAAAAAACCCACTGTGTTCGGGGTCTATCACGTTGCTATGCTCAATAACTGATGCTCTTTGTAAAAGCTCTCTCTTGTAAGTCGCTTTGGATAAAAGCGTCTGCTAAATGAATAAATGTAATGTAAAATGTAGTCATTTAGCGGACGCTCCTATTCAGAGTGACTTACAGTAAGTACAGGGACATTCCCCCCCTGAGGCAAGTAGGGTGAAGTGCCTTGCCTGAGGACACAACATCATGTTGGCACAGCCGGGGTTCGAACACCAGGCGTGTGAGCTACCTCACCTTGCTGGCGGTGACGTCCTTCCTCCGCCCTCTCAGTTTGAGCCAGATCTGGCCGCTGTGAGGCATCCCAGGGTCCTCCTCCGCCCCGATCTCCATGGTAACCCCAAACACCCTCTCCACGTTGGGGTGAAGGGACAGGAGGGCGCCCCTCAGAGCCCCCGCACACGCAAACTCGTCCTCCACCGGGTTCTCTTCTCCTCCGTCCCTCCATCTCTCTTCCATCCCTCCGCTGACCACACAGGGTAGGAGGCCTGTGCACGCCATCACAGGAAACCACTACAAGTTACTGACAGAGACCAAGGAGAGAGAGAGACAGGGAGAGAAAGAGAGAGAGGAAGAGAGAAAGAGAGAGAGAAAGAGAGAGAAACAGGGAGAGAGAGACAGAGAGAGAAAGAGAGAAACAGAGAAACAGAGAGAGAGAGAGAGGGAGAGAGAAACAGAGAGAGAGGGAGAGAGAAACAGAGAGATACAGAGAGACAGAGACGGAGAGAAAAGGGAGAGAGGGATACAAACAGAGAAAAAAAGAAAGGCAGAGAGAGCGAGGAAGAGAGAAAATATATAAAGCGAGAACGAGCACGACAATGAAAGAGAAGAGATTTTGTCAGAGATCACGTTAAAAACATGATGTTTCATAATACAGTACATTTAGAAAAGCACCAACCTCATTCCCCTCCAGGTCCTCGGCAACTTTCGATTCTCAGTGTGAGTAGGCGTATTATAGTCTTCCGCAATGAAAATAGTTGGTCCAAAGTTCACAGATACCACGTAAAGGGATATGTTGCAATAAAAAAACGACAAATATTCCCTAAAAACGCTCAAGATTAAACAGCAGCTCCGCGATGACTTCATCTGATTTCCTCAAAAACGAAACTGTAAACAGAAGAATCACGAGGAGGATCTCAATAATACAAAATACTGCAGGACAACTTCGTCTAAAAGAAACGCCTCACTGTTCACAGTTGATGTTCAGCTCGTCTCAAGCAATCCTAAGACTTCTTTAACATCTTGACAGTGTAGGAATGTAAGATATTATATTTTCCACTATAATAAAACATCGCAAATAGAAAACAATCGGCGGCACGCGTCATTCCAGTGACGTCAAAAGAGCAAACGTCCACGCGCTGCAGCTGTAACTGGGATTTATTATTTAACATATCAATAAACAACACTTTGTTGTCTTTAAAGCAGCGAGAAAGAAGACGAACAAAAGATGGAGATGCGTTTAATAAAGACTTTTATTCAAAACAACGTATAGTCGCAATGCTCCTAAATTAGTCAGTATTTTCATGCAAGATTGACATTCGAGCATTGACTTGTCCTTACTTGATGAGGTTCTAAAGGAGGCTGGCTCGTGATCCAGGTGAAGAGAACATTCGTGAACCAGGTTATCAAGGCGCGTGCTCGTGACGTTCTGTCATCGCCTTTGCCTCTGCGCGTGACCGCTATCTGAAGTCACCAAGCAGAACTTTATAGCAACTCAAAGTCACTTCTTGTTTTTGATTCGACACGACACGATAATCTCATGAAGATTACATTTTTTTCCTTACGGCTGTTTTATTCTAAGTGTTTTGCATCATTTTATTTGTTTTTGTTGGTCTTGGTGAGGAGTTGTAATAGCTTAATAGTAACCTGCATGTTTTAATACACCGGTAAGTCTTGTTTCCGCGATCTCCATTTTCAGTCGCGGAAATGGGTCTAAGATCAAACCGCACGAGAGAGAAATTGATTCATTACGAGGATCGAATAATCGATTATGTCTTCTGATATTTCTTTCTGTCTCTCTCTCTCTCTCTCTCTCTCTCTCTCTCTCTCTCTCTCTCTCTCTCTCTCTCTCTCTCTCCATCTCTCTCTATCCATCTCTCTCTATCTCTCCCTCTCTCTCCCTCTCTCTGTCTCTCTCTCCCCCACACACACTATCACTCTCACACTCTCTCCCCCTTCGTCTTTAGTAAACATGGACCTGACCTGTGGTCGACCTGAACTGGTTTCTGAACAAGATCTGCAAAGCTGGCAGTGGATTGGTTCAGGTGGCTTTGGCAAAATCTACAAGGTCAAGCACAGACGACTAAGAATGGATGTGGCTGTCAAGCTGTTGCTGGGTTACAGGTAAGTTGGTTATGGGTCAGTTTAGGTGTACAGGGGGTCAGAGTTCAAGTGTTCATTGTGTTCAAATGTGTACACACACTTACTTTAAACCTTCCCTACCCTACACCTTCATCTCCTTTCCCCTCCTCCTCTCTCATCTCCTTTCCTCCCCTCCCCTTTCCTTTCCTCCTCTCCCCTCTTTTCTCCTCCCCTCCCCTCTCCTCTACTCTCCTCCCCTCTCCTTTACTCCCCCTCTCCTCTCCCCCCTCCTCCCCTCTCCTCCCCTCTCCTCTCCTCTCCCCCCCTCCCCCTCCTCCAGGTCCCCGTCCCACCTCTTACGAGAGGCAGACCTCATGCGTCAGGGGAACAGCCCTCATGTTCTGAGGGTTCTGGGGGTGTTCCAGGGCCGCCCTCCCTCCAGCTCCTCCCCACAGCTGGGTTTGGTTATGGAGTTCATGGAGAGCGGCTCCCTGGCGGACCTCCAGGTCAAGCTCTGTGGCCCCCCGCCGTGGCCCCTGGTCTTCCGTATAGTCCACCAGATCGCCCTCGGCATGAACTTCCTCCACCACCTGCCCAAACCTCTGCTGCACTTGGACCTGAAGCCTGGCAACGTGCTGCTGGATGACAGCCTCACAGTCAAGGCAAGGCCCAGGCTTCTGCATCAGGCTAGGCCTCGGCAGGAGGCTGATGCTGTTGGAAAATCACTGCCTGATTATTGAGATGGCAATATTATTGCTATATTGACAGACACAAGTCTCTCTTTCTCTTCATTCCTCTATCTCTCTCTTTCCATCCCTGCTCATCCCTCTTTCTCTGGCCAGCTAGCAGATTTTGGTTTAGCGAGGGTATACCACAGTGTTTCCAAGGAGACCAAAAACGATTGTGAGGAGGGGGGTACGATTAATTATATGCCACCTGAGGCATTCCAGTTGGAATATAGACCCACCAAAGCTGCGGACATTTACAGGTACATCCCTGATCTGACGTCCTCCAGAATGATCTTCATCATGCAAAACTGCACCATGTTTAATTTGATCTTGGAAGCAAAAGTGATTGTGTTTCTGTCTTTTTATGTTTATCTCCCTCCCTCCCCCTTCTCTCTAGTTATGGTATCCTTCTGTGGTCCATTATCACTGGTGAACAACCATATCCTAGTAAGTGTCTAGTCAGCATATACACTCACTTTCTCACACTCTCTTACACACACACACACACACTCACCCCCACTTTCTCGACTGTTGACTTCTCTTCCTTTCATCTTCCTGTTTCTCTTCCTCTTTCTCCCCCTCCCACCCACCTCGCCTCGCTCCTCCTCCTCCCTCTCTTCCTCCTGTTCCTTCTTTGACTCCCTCCCTCCCTCCTCCTCTGTAGACGCCCTGAGGAGTATGGTGAAGTACCGTATCCCCCTGGGCGACAGGCCCTCCCTGGAGACGCTGGAGCAGAAACAGGCTCCCGGTCTGGAGGAGCTGGTGGATCTCATGAAGGCGTGCTGGAACACAGACCCCCAGAAAAGACCCTCGTTCCTGGGTAAGACTAAGGCCTCCAGGGGGTGGCTGTCACATTGGCTAGCTGGTAGAATCAAAGTGGGTAGGGGTGCATAATGGTCAGATAGTTTTTCTCACAGTAAATTGGATGTCACATGACAGATATGTTGCGTAATCACCGCCACCTGGTTTTTGTTTTCGTACCAACTGTGTTGTGGTCAGATTGTCTGGATGTGACGGAGCGTCTGTTTGATCAACACAAGCAGGGAATCTGCTGTGCCGTCTATGAAGTGCAGAACAAGCTGGTAAGGAACTGGCCAAGAAATCATCCACTTCCTGGATTCCATCTTGGCTCGGCGACATTAACAAGGAATCCCTCCCTCTGTCCTTTTGCTGTGCTCCCTCCCTCCCTCCCTCCCTCTCTGTCCCTCCCCCCCCCTCCCTCCCTCCCTCCCTCCCTCCCTCCCTCCCTCCCTCCCTCCCTCCCTCCCTCCCTCCCTCCCTCCCTCCCTCCCTCCCTCTCTGTCCCTCCCCCCCCCTCCCTCCCTCCCCCCCCTCTCTCTCTCTCTTTTAGAACCCGTCTAATGTCGTAGTACAAGGTGTGGCTGAACTCCATATTTCACCCCCTCCAGGTGTGTAACACCTTCGTGCTGTTTTGGCAGAATAAGAATGATAGTTTTTCTAATCCAGAGAGATCTTACTCTGTCTCTCTCTCTCCTGATCTTCTACAGGAAGTCCTAATCCTTCACACTATGTGAAGACTGGGCCACCTCCCAAACAGGTGAGCGTTAAAGAGCAGCATCATCAGCTGATCCAGATCCTGCTGGTCTGGGGTAACACATCCAGATCCTGCTGGTCTGGGGTAACACATCCAGATCCTGCTGGTCTAGGGTAACACATCCAGATCCTGCTGGTCTAGGGTAACACATCCAGATCCTGCTGGTCTGGAGTAACACATCCAGATCCTGCTGGTCTGGGGTAACACATCCAGATCCTGCTGGTCTGGAGTAACACATCCAGATCCTGCTGGTCTAGAGTAACACGTCCAGATCCTGCTGGTCTAGGGTAACACATCCAGATCCTGCTGGTCTGGGGTAACACATCCAGATCCTGCTGGTCTAGGGTAACACATCCAGATCCTGCTGGTCTAGGGTAACACATCCAGATCCTGCTGGTCTGGAGTAACACATCCAGATCCTGCTGGTCTGGGGTAACACATCCAGATCCTGCTGGTCTGGAGTAACACATCCAGATCCTGCTGGTCTAGAGTAACACATCCAGATCCTGCTGGTCTAGAGTAACACATCCAGATCCTGCTGGTCTGGAGTAACACATCCAGATCCTGCTGGTCTAGAGTAACACATCCAGATCCTGCTGGTCTAGGGTAACACATCCAGATCATGCTGGTCTGGGGTAACACATCCAGATCCTGCTGGTCTGAGGTAACACATCCAGATCCTGCTGGTCTGGGGTAACACATCCAGATCCTGCTGGTCTAGGGTAACACATCCAGATCCTGCTGGTCTGGGGTAACACATCCAGATCCTGCTGGTCTAGGGTAACACATCCAGATCCTGCTGGTCTAGAGTAACACATCCAGATCCTGCTGGTCTGAGGTAACACATCCAGATCCTGCTGGTCTGGGGTAACACATCCAGATCCTGCTGGTCTGGAGTAACACATCCAGATCCTGCTGGTCTAGGGTAACACATCCAGATCCTGCTGGTCTAGGGTAACACATCCAGATCTTGCTGGTCTGGGGTAACACATCCAGATCCTGCTGGTCCGGGGTAACACATCCAGATCCTGCTGGTCTGGGGTCTCAGACTCTCCTCTCTTTAATGATCCATAGATTCATCTACATGGTGTCCATGGTTTCCCTCTCTCTCTCTCTCTCTCTCTCTCTGTCTCTCTCTCTCTCGCTCTCTCTCTCTCTCTCTCTCTCTCTCTCTCTCTCTCTCTCTCTCTCTTCAGTGTTACTGTACCACAGGGGCAGATTCAGGCTTTTCATGTTTGTTTTGTCATTGCAGGAAGTAGCCGATGATTTAACCTCAAACCAGAACCACAGACAGCCCCAGCAAGGTGAGACAGGAAGTTAGGTTTAGCCGTCCCAGTTTTGGGAGGGGGGGGGGGGGGGGGGGGGGGGGGGGCCGGGACGTCTCGTTGCTAGGCAATGCATAAACCGGTCACCGCATTTCCCCGGTTTTCAGACTGGCAGGGGTGTCAACCAATCAAATCCCTGACTGGTGGAGCTCCCGCCCCATCTGCAGCCAATCGTGAACCTTCCCCACAGCCGTGTGGGTCTGATCCCGTGCAGGTGGCGTCCTCGCCAGCACCGGACCGTCGACAGAAGACAGGCAGCAAGCTGGCCCCGCCCCCCCACACGGACACGGCAGAGTCACCCTCAGTACCAGGTGAGTCAGGCTCTCTCTGTTAGTCCTCATCTTATGAAACGTTGTGAAGATATATTTAGTTTTTCTCTGTTTTTTTTCCCCCACAGAGATGCAATTCAACTCCTGAAAACGCACCTAGAATAGACGGTGCACCTGGTAAGAAGAACACAAAAATATTTCCTCTCACACATTTGGCTTGTTCTGTATCGCTTTTAGTTGATTTTGAAAGGATGTGACATTTGTAATTTCAGCCTGTGCTAATCTTTGACTTTTGATCTTCCGTTTTAATCACCTGGGTTACCAGGGAATGTCTACATAAGAAATGTTTATGGGATTCAGATCGGCAACAACAACACCATGAACATATCTGTACCAGCTGCCTCTGGCGTTCAGAAGCAGAAACAACGGCACAGAAACCCCACAGCGCCCCCTAGTGTCCCCCTCCGCCCAGAGCAGCCTGCCTCCTCCAAGGACAGGCCTTGAAGAACGTTTCCTCTTTTTAATTGTTTTTATGATTCATTTTCACTTTGATCATTTATCTTTATAACTCTCTGTACTGGGATTTTGACCCTGTTGTTTTTAAAATAAAATCGATGATTTTGGTTTTTGGATTGCTTCTTTTTGGGGGAATTCGGCTTGAATTTCAGTTTGAAGAATTCAGATTTGTCTTTGACATCTAAAATGACTTTGCAGCCAACGTACAACTCCCTCCCTCCCTCCCTCCCTCCCTCCCCAGAAGCAGTGTCATCATCAGGGCTGCACAGGAGCGTGCTGACAAATCGGTTGTGACAGTGTGCAGAGCGGTCGCCACGGGGACCTGGCGCCCAACACCCCGGGTCCTCGCCAACGCTCCATCTGCTACCGGACGCTTCCTGTCGCAGACCAAAACGCTTTACCCACAATCCTCCTCACTCTCTCTAGGGGCTCCTGGAGCGGAAGGGCTGGTGGAAGGAAGGAGCTCTTCTGTTGTTTGTAGTTTGTTTTATTTTGTCGTTGAGCATTCGTTTTAAGCGTTTCATGCACAAAATCTAAACTCAGTCTACGAAACATGGACTATGCAAGCAGTGATTTGTGATTTGACTAAATATCAGCTATGTTTATGTCTCTTCCTCTGTTCCATCTCTCCCCTCTCCCTCCATGCTGAGCTGGGATCAGGACTCCCTGAACTATATCCACCCCCTACCTCTGTCCTTCATCCCTCCCACGTCTCCCTTCTGCTCCTTCCACACATCTCTCTCTCTTCATCCCTGCAGTACACCCCAACCACCCACCCACCCTCCATGACCCCTCTCTCTCCCACCCACTTATCCTCCCCCAATCCCTCTTCTCCCACCCTCTCCCCCCCCTCTCTACCCCACCCCCGTCCTCCCCCCTCTCTCCCCCACCCTCTCTCCCCCACCCTCCGTCTCCCCCGTCTCTCCCACCCCCCCACCCCCCCCCCTCTCCCCTCCCTCCCTACAAGGGGAACACCAGGAAGCCAGAGAAGGGTGGAGTACTTCCACCCCCCCATCAGATTCCCTCTCTCCAGCTTCAGGTAGGCCTTGTCTCCTCTCTCCATGGTAACCAGGCCCGCGTTGGTGGCAGCCTCCCTGGTGACGTCCTGGTCACCTGCGAACGCCGAGATGACCGGCCAGCCGTTCAGAACCAGGCTCACCTGAGGAGGGAGAGAGAGAGGAGGAAGGAGGGAGGGGGAGAGAGAGGAGGAAGGAGGGAGGGGGAGAGAGAGAGGAAGGAGGGAGGGGGAGAGAGAGGAGGAAGGAGGGAGGGGGAGAGAGAGGAGGAGGAGGGAGGAAGGGGAGGAGAGGCGAGAGGAGGAGGAAGGAAGGGGGGAGAGAGAGGAGGAAGGAGGGAGGGGGAGAGAGAGGAGGAAGGAGGGAGGGGGAGAGAGAGGAGGAAGGAGGGAGGGGGAGAGAGAGGAGGAAGGAGGGAGGGGGAGAGAGAGAGGAGGAGAGGAGGGAGGGGAGAGAGGAGAGAGAGGAGGGAGGGGGGAGAGAGGAGGAAGGAGGGAGGGGGAGAGAGAGGAGGAAGGAGGGAGGGGGAGAGAGAGGAGGAAGGAGGGAGGGGGAGAGAGAGGAGGAAGGAGGGAGGGGAGAGAGAGAGGAGGAAGGAGGGAGGGAGGGGGAGAGAGAGAGGAGGAGGGAGGAAGGGGGAGAGCGAGGAGGAAGGAGGGAGGGGGAGAGAGAGAGAGGAGGAGGGAGGAAGGGGGGAGAGCGAGAGGAGGGAGGAAGGAGGGGGAGAGGAGGGAAGACGGAAGGAAAGAGAAGGACGTAAGAAAGAGTGGGAGAGAGAAAGAGAGAAAGAGGGATGGGTGAATGTAGAGGATATTGTGAGAGGTGACAGACATCCGGGTCATGTGATGAATCTGATCCCAGGTCATGTGATGAATCTGAGCCCGGGTCATGTGATGAATCTGATCCCGGGTCATGTGATGAATCTGATCCCGGGTCATGTGATGAATCTGAGCAGGTCACCTGGATGGTCTGACGGTTGTAGACTTTGACCACATGGAAGCAGAAACTGTAGACGCCTTTTCTAGGAGCCACGAAGATGCTCCGTGCTGGGTCAAAATGGCTGCCAACGTTCACCAGAATCTGACAGAGACAGAGAGAGAGAGAGAGAGAGAGAGAGAGAGAGGGAGAGAGAGAGAGAGAGAGAGAGAGAGAGAGAGGGAGGAGAGAGAGAGAGAGGAGAGAGAGAGAGAGATGAGAGAGAAGAGAGAGAGGGAGAGAGAGAGAGAGAGAGAGAGAGAGAGGGAGAGAGAGAGAGAGAGAGAGAGAGAGAGAGAGGTCAGGGGTGTCAGAGTGGATATGAGCTAGCAAACACACCCACATGCACACACACAGACACACCCCAAAACACACCTACACAGACACACACACACCTCCACAGACACACACCTACACAGACACACACACACCTCCACAGACACACACACACACACACCTGGTCAAAGTAGATGGTCATTGTGCGGTTGCTCATCTCTGATGGTTCATGGTTGGTGTTGCGGATCGCTGAGAACGCCACCCGCCCGGTCCCCAGAGCGCACCGACATGCCGAGGGCGTTACCAGACGGCTCGGAGGAGGGGGTGGAGTCACACACCACCAGACACTTCCCCTCTAATACGATTGGCTCCGTGTCGTTCTGACCCCTGACCCCCAAGGGCCCCCATTGCAGAAGCATGACAAGTCCAAGAAAAAGGGCGGAGCCGGATGCCATTTTAGGGCGGGTCAGGAGTAGTGAAGACACCTGGGCATTCCTCTGATTGGATGAGAAATGTTGCTGACCCCTCCTGACCTCCACCAAGACAATGTCCTTTAGGTTGTCCTTCCTGTTAAAAAAGCACAAAATGGCTGCCCAGCCGTGAACTGGAGAGAATTCTAGGATCCGCAGAGCTCGGCCACAAACTGAAGGACATGTCGATCCTCCTGAACCAGAGGCCTTCACCGAGGGGTCAGGTGATGCGAACACAATCATTCCATTGGCTGAGAGCCCGGTGTTTGAATCTGTGCTGTTCAGATTTGTCCTGTACTGTCACACAGTAGGGGAGAGAGAGAGACAGGGAGAGAGATAGACAGCATAAACTTAGCAACATTACTTTGCATGGCTGAAAAGGAGAAGTGGACAAATGGACTGAGAGGAGAAGGATGAAGAAGTGTTGAGCTAGTAGCCTTGGAAGGGAGGGAGGGAGGGGAGAGTGAGGGAGAGGAGGGAGGGAAGCGAGAACGAAAGAGAGGGAGGGAGGGAGGGAGGGGAGGGAGGGAGGGAGGGCAGCTGGACACAGTATGGGTGGTGAGGATAGTATCAACCCCACCACTGAGACACCATCTGTACATGAACACACTCTCTTTCTGTACTCACATTCCTTCACACACACTCACACACACACACACATAGATACACACACACAGAGAGACACACACACACAGACACAACATGCTTGCAATCACACAAACGCCGTTGAGCATATTTAAATCATGCAGAAATGTCCACGTCAGTCATGAACACAGTATTACACAGATAAAGTCTAAATATGGCGTGAGTTTGGACTACATGTTATTATTATTTAATTATTCGTAAAAAATTGCAGAGGTGGAGAGGGAATTATCTATCAACAAAGACATACAAGTGGGAGTTGAGTTTATCTTAAAATAGAGACAGTTAGTAAAACAAATGTTTCAGTAGTTTGTTGAAAACTGACACACACTAAACAAGTTGCAGCACAGCAGCATTTGTATCTGCACATGTTTGACAAAACGTTCACCTGACATCATGCAGACTTTTTAAACCTGTGAAATCATAACTGTCACCATTTAAAGAGCATGAAGATCTGCTTACCTTCTGCACTGTGTTTCCTTAGATCTAACAAGGGAGAAGTTCATGTGTCACTGAAGACTGATGTCCCTTTTAATGTTTCACTCTCCCCCTTTCTCTCTCTCCCTTTCTCTCTCTCCCCTTCTCTCTCTCTCTCTCTCTCTCTCTCTCGCTCTGTAACTCTCTCCCCCCTGCTCTCCCCCCTCCCCCTCTGGATCCTGTTTTTATGCTCTCTCCTCATGATCCCTTTGCCTCTCTTTCTCTCTCTCTCTCTCTCCCTCCCTCTCACTCTCTCTCCCTCTCTCTTTTTCTCTTTATCTCTCCCTCCCCCCCTCTCCCCCTCTCCCTCTCTCTCACTCTCTCCCCCCCTCTCCCTCCCTCCCTCCCCCCCTCTCTCTCTCTCCCCCTCTCTCCCTCCCCCCCTCTCCCTCCCTCTCCCCCCCTCTCTCTCTCTCCTTCCCCCCCTCTCTCCCTCCCCCCCTCTCCCCCCCCTCTCTCTCTCCCCCCCCCTCCCTCTCTCTCTCTGTTGAGGAATCCCTCTGTTCCCACACATGTAATCACCTCAGTGGAGGCTGAAAATATTCAGGTTACCTTCCTGTCCTCCTCTCTTCCCTTTAGTTGAAACTGAATCAGATCCCTCCTTCTTTTAGGGTCTTTCACTGTCTCCTCCATTGACCTATTTTCATCTATCTTACATGTTGTTGATTACATGATGAATTATTTAGTATTAGACTGAATTTAACATAGCTATGATTTATATAACAGACATGTACGTTCAAATGCGTGCTAAAGCAGTGACGTCTCGTTACAATAATGTCAGATCTGTTGAAGCCATAATCTTTATTCACAGAATCATCCCATCATATTCATCACATCACAACATCCCTAACATCGCCATCACAACCATCGCCATCACAACTGTCACCATCACAACCGTCACCACCATCTTGATCTTCAGGTCTGTGGGGTCCAGGGAGTCTTGAAGACCTCAAGCTCCACAGAAACCTGCAGACACTCGAGAAACACACACACATCAGAAACACACATCAGAAACACACACACATCAGAAACACACACATCAGAAACACACACACATCCTCCTCCTTCACCTCCTCTTCTTCAGTACCTCACTCCTCCTCCTTCACCTCCTCTTCCTCAGTACCTCACTCCTCCTCCTTCACCTCCTCTTCTTCAGTACCTCACTCCTCCTCCTTCACCTCCTCTTCCTCAGTACCTCACTCCTCCTCCTTCACCTCCTCTTCCTCAGTACCTCACTCCTCCTCCTTCACCTCCTCTTCCTCAGTACCTCACTCCTCCTCCTTCACCTCCTCTTCCTCAGTACCTCACTCCTCCTCCTTCACCTCCTCTTCCTCAGTACCTCACTCCTCCTCCTTCACCTCCTCTTCCTCAGTACCTCACTCCTCCTCCTTCACCTCCTCTTCCTCAGTACCTATCTCCTCCTCCTTCACCTCCTCTTCCTCAGTACCTCACTCCTCCTCCTTCACCTCCTCTTCCTCAGTACCTCACTCCTCCTCCTTCACCTCCTCTTCCTCAGTACCTCACTCGTCCTCCTTCACCTCCTCTTCCTCAGTACCTCACTCCTCCTCCTTCACCTCCTCTTCCTCAGTACCTATCTCCTCCTCCTTCACCTCCTCTTCCTCAGTACCTATCTCCTCCTCCTTCACCTCCTCTTCCTCCTTGTTGTTCTGGGATATCTTGGGTCTATCACGCCAGTGCAGGTCATAATCAGACAGACCCTGGTTTGCCATCATCTGATTTATCTAGAAGAAAAAACACTCTTTACCACCATTTTACTCTGTATATATATAGCAGAAAAATTATGTATTTTCTCACACACACAAACACATAACCACACACACAAACACACACAAACACACAACCACACACAAACACACAACCACACACACAAACACACTCAAACACACACAAACACACAAACACACAAACACACGACCACACACAAACACACGACCACACACAAACACACAACCACACACAAACACACACATCTTCCTCTCACTTGCTGTAGCAGCTGGTCAGAAACGACATGGTCAGTCAGGTCAGTATCAGTGACCATCTTCATCTTAAAAACAAACTGTTTACTTCTCGGGGCTGAAACAAACAAACAATAAAACAAAACAAACAATATAAAAATATAGAATTGTGATTGTGAATGTGATTCTCTCACAGCGACACGAAAGGAAGGACGATCCCATCAAGAGACGGAGAAGCTCAGCTCACCTCCCTGACACACGAAGGGAAGGCTGGTGGAACAAGGCCACACCTCCCATTTCCCAGAATGCACCACGGACGTGGCAGCGCAGGTATTTAGTTGACCAGGGACTTGAGGCTCCACCCATTGTCGGAAGGAGGAGGGGCTTTGGTCAGACCACGCCCAGGCGTCCCTGAACAGGCCCACCCACACGTAGTGCTGCTGCGCTGCCACCTGGGATTAATGGGTTGATTGGTTGACGATGTCACTAATTGATTAATTGGTTGACAAAGTGAATGGATTGATGGGCAGGGATTAAAAACACAAAAACCAAATGCCATGAAAAAAAGCCTTAAAATCGGAAAACAAGAGCGATTCAAATACAAAGGAGGCATTTCCGAGTTACTAAGTTCTTACAGGAAGTGACATAACGAGCCCAACGAAGAATGAAGAACCTACCATAACGACGCTTTGCTGGGAGACATTGTTAACGCTGGCTAGGTCTGTGTGGTGATCCCTGCAGTATTGCTGGGCCCCCCACCACGACATCACCGTGGGAACCAGAGAATATTCCTGGCTGGTTTCTGCAGATCACAGGGAAGGAATCAGTGCACATTACGGATCTGGGTTTGATTGAGTTTGCCTGCAGTAACATCAACACAACTTCCAACTCAACCATGCCCATAAAAGGACATCCAGGAAGACTCAATGAGTAAAATAATTAGAAATGCACTTCTGGTAGAATTTTTGGAACAGATTCGGAACCAGATCTGTGAGGGGTCACCAGGGTGGTCTTACCATTGTAGCAAACAGAGGGGAATCTGGCATCACAATAGTAGCTGTGTCCCTGTCCCGTACTGTGCATCACAACACAGTGTTCAAAGCTAGGGAACCCCTCTGTGTTAAACAGAATGGTATCACCCGTCCGGTACATGGACCACATCCACTTGTGAGGCTGCCCCACCTCCAGGCCGATCCAGGCCCTGCCGTCGAAGGAAGAGCCCAGGGCAGAGAGCAGAGTCCTGGTGTCCTCCACACCCTCCAGGGTGGCCAGGTCAGTGTGCCTGGTTCTGCAGTATCTCTGGGCTTCAGGCCAGCTCTGGGCCTGGCTGACTAAGTGGTACTCATGTGGAAGACCAGAGCAGAGAACACACAGTCCTGCGGAAGAACGAGGACGCCTGATTCAACATCACAGACCGGACACATGTATTTCTCTGCCATGCGGACAAGCTGATGTGATGGATGGATGGATGGATGGATGTGTGGATGGATGGATGGATGTGTGGGTTATGGAGTTACCTGAGATCATCAGAGCCTGAATCCTTCTCTGCTCCATGGTTCTGATCTGATCCCCCTGGAGCTTCCTGGTTTACAGACAGGACCGATTCTTTTTGGTCCTCATACGCTTCTCTCCTCCTTCTCCTTCTTGTCTCTCCTCCTTCTCCTTCTCGTCTCTCCTCCTTCTCCTTCTCGTCTCTCCTCCTTCTCCTTCTCGTCTCTGCTCCTTCTCCTTCTTGTCTCTCCTCCTTCTCCTTCTCGTCTCTCCTCTTCTCCTTCTTGTCTCTCCTCTTCTCCTTCTTGTCTCTCCTCTTCTCCTTCTTGTTTCTCCTCTTCTCCTCTTTCTCCTTCTTGTCTCTCCCTCTTCTCTGTGGTACTGTGAATCGGGGAAGTGTCAACGAACACTTAAGTACTCAGAACACAGGATTACACCTATGATCACTCCTCTCTCCTCCCCTCTCTCTCCTCCTCTCTCTCGCTCTCTCTCTTCCTCTATCTCTTCCTTTCTCTTTCTCTCTCTCTTCCTCTCTCTCTCTCTCTCTCTCAATCCCTCTATCTCGTTCCATTCCTCCCTATCCATGCAAACTGTAAGTAAAGTATCTTTGCTTGTCTGGGCAGTCAAGGTTAACCTTTGCATGCTAGTCAAGCCCTTGCCATCATGGTGGAGGATTAACTTTTCATAGAACTGAATCATTTTTCTTTAATACTAAAAAGTATCAAGACCCATAATGGGTTTCACCCCTAAATAGGACTGCAACTTTTCTCAAGACAAACGGGTGTCCTTAAGAGGTTAAAGCCATAGGTATATCTGTGGATAAACCCCCTTTTAGTTTGGCTCCTTTAACCCTGACCCCTAACACACTTCCTCCCTCGGAGAGAGTGCAGACAGACTGAATCTCCGGGTTTATATTTTTGAATGACAAATCGAAGAAGCAGAGTTGAGGTGTGGACTGACCTCTGAGATCACTTCACTTCACCTCTGTGACAATCTGGTATATATTAGAAGAAAAAGAAAATCGATTTTATCCAGAGTGTCATAGTATGGTGTGTGACATTGACACTTATTGATGTTATTAGCACTGAGCTGTACTTGACATAAATGCAAAATATAACAATAAACAACAACATGTAGATCAGCATTACTGATTACTGAGAATAAGGAGTACAGTACACAACATGCTTCATTACAACTTTTTTAACACCCTGCCTAACTCCAGAACCAACATTCAAACCAGTGGGAGTGTGTAATCAGCGCAGGAGCACTAACTTGTTCTGATTTAACACAAATTAGAACTTTTTTAAACCAAATTACTGACCGGATTCTGCCCTCTGGTGGAGGTCTATGAGATGAGCGTCTGTGATCTCGCAATCTCATTGGTTGTTCATATGTTCACATGCTGTGATTGGCTGAGACAAATTTTTTTTACGACCATGATGGGGTGGGGGGGGGGGGGGACATGACATGTTCACATGACACATGTCCATGTCACATGACACATGTCCATGTCACATGACACATGTCCATGTCACATGACACATGTCCATGTCACATGACCTGCTTTACAACAGTATGTGAGTCTTGCTGAAGGTATGTCCACCTTCCAGTCCAGGATGTAACCTTGTCTGTCCAAAACCAACAGACACCTGACCTAAGGAATGCTGGTACACAAGATTATCCAACATTACACACCCACCCACACACCCACACCCATACCCACACACCCACACACACGTACACACTCATGACTCAAAGGTTTTGAATGATAACTGCTCTCCTGGTTTTGAACACAGCCCCGTTTTGACACCTGTGCCCAGGTGTGTATGGACACTGACTGCTCCACAGCACAGAGTCCCACAGATAAGGTGGGAGGGCCTAACTGTCATAAAACCATTACAAATAACAGCAATGACTAACTGTGAGGACAGGAGCCCTGTTTGACAGCTAGCCTCAAACAGCTAGCCCTCTCCTGTTTCACCTGCTCGTAGTTCTACCAGCTCCACCAGTGAGACAGCTGTGTGTTCCACAGAGCAGCAGGGAGACCCTGTGAGACGAAACCAGCGACCCCACAAAGGGTGAGTGACAGATGCTTCACAGAATACACACTTGATGCTCACACTGTGTATGAATGCCCTGTCAAATTCCACCAGCAGGTTAAGGGTAGTCCGGTGGTTAAGGTATAGGGCTGGTAATCAAGAAGGTTGCCAAGTTCGGTTCCTGGTCATGAAAAATGATGTTGTGTCCTTGGGCAAGGATCTTCACCTTACTTCCCTCAGGGGGAATGTCCCTGTACATGCTTTGAATCGCTCTGGATAAGAGCATCTGCTAAATGACTAAATGTAAATCGAAGAGATAGAATATTATGTATGGGCTTGATGGTTCTTCAAACGAGTCAATTTGCCTGCCAGCAAGAAACAAGTTGTATCACTTTGTTTTGATCACACTCATTGTTATTTATTTATTTTTACAGTACAAGGTTTTTTCTCACAGGAAATCCCATAGGGCCTATTGACAGTACAGATATTCTGTTATCAATCTCCACAATGGAGTTCTGGAATTTGGAATGTTAGGTTAAGGTGGAGCTGGTTCTATTCGTGTGCTATGGAAGGGTGTGTCTGGTGCGCCTCAACAAGTGTGTCATCTATACAATAAACTAAAGAGGTGTGTCAACTATCAGCCCTTTAGTATCAGTTAAGACGTGTAAACTCTATTTAAGATTTTTATATGTTTAATGATTATTTAAGTGAGAACATATTTACACATTTAGCAGAAGTTTCTAACCGAATCAACATTCAGGACCTACAGGAACTTTCTCTATACCAACTGTCATCTTCTCTCCTCTTCCCTGTGCGACAGAAAATGGATTCCTCCTTCGGTCTGCTGTCAGAGAAACAGTTCCAGTGTTCCATCTGCCTGGAGGTCTTCACTGACCCGGTGACCACCCCCTGCGGACACAACTTCTGCCTGGCTTGCGTCAGCAGCGTGTGGGATGGCAGTGAGCGCTACACCTGCCCCAGCTGTGAGAGATCCTTCCCCTCCAGACCTGAGGTCAGCGTCAACAACACCTTCAAGGAGATCAGCGACGAGTTCAAGAAGATGAGAAGCAGCATCTCGGATCTGGCCGCCCTCGCCGCCGAACCGGGGGAAGTGGCATGCGACGTCTGTACCGGGAGCAAGCTGCGGGCTCTGAGGTCCTGCCTGGTGTGTCTGACCTCCTACTGTGAGACCCACCTGGAGCCTCACCACAGAGTGGCCGGCCTGAAGATCCACCAGCTGGTCCCTCCTGTGGAGAACCTGGAGGACAGGATGTGCAGGAAGCACCAGAAGCTGCTGGAGATGTTCTGCACCAGCGACCAGACGAGCATGTGTCGGTTCTGTGCTGAGACCAGCCACAGGGACCACCAGGCGGTCCCTCTGGAGGAAGAGTGTGGGAGAAGGAAGGTAAGGTCCTGCTTGTCAAAAGTCACAACTTGATTGACGTACTGTTGGAACATTTGAACGCAGATCAAGAGACTAACTTCTTTGTAATGTCACTCAGATCCTGCTGAAGGAGACTGAAGAAGCAGTCGAGCAGATGATTCACACCAGACTTATGAAGGTGGAGGAGATCAATTCCTCAATAGAGACCTGCCGAGTGAGTTCTCATCCTGCTCTCAAACACGCAGAGGATCTCTGTTTAACTCGACAAGTCTAACACAAGTTGAGAAAACCTCAAAACGAGTTTCAGAGTGGCTGTTCGGTTGAACGTAAATTCAGCCTCGACACTTTTTCAGTGTCCTAAAACGTTTCTTCTTTTTTTCTCGCGTCAGAAAACCGCAAAAGAAGAGATGACGGATGGCGCTCGTCTTTTCGCCGCTTTGATCAACTTGATGGGGAAAAGCCAGGCGGAGCTGAACCAGCACGTGGATGAGAAGCAGAGAGCAGCGGAGACGAGAGCTGGAGACCTCGTCCAAGATCTGGAGCTGGAGATCGCTGAGCTCAGGAGGAGGAAGGACGAACTTCAGGAGCTCTCAAACACTGACGACCACCTCCATCTCCTCCAGGTAAGGACACGCCACAAGCTGCTCTTTCGACAGGGAAAATACGCTGTTGGAAAATGGCTTCGTGTCATTCTCTGTTCTGTTTCTTTCCTGGTGTTTAGAGATTCCCGTCTCTCTGCGATCGTCCTCCCGCCAAGGACTGGTCTGAGATCAGAGTCCACCCTCTGCTGTTTGTGGGCATGGTGCAGAGAAAAGTGTCCCAGTTGGAGGAGGAGGTGAAAAAGCAGTTAGAGACACTGAGAGAGAGAGGTAAAGACTTGTTCTCTACATTTGGAGGTGTGTGTTTGATTAAGTTTATATTTAAGACCCATAGTGACTGTTTCTGTCAACATAAACGTGCACCAAGATATTTAGAAAGTATGAAAATGCTATGTCGCTGCAAGACGATTACTGTTGAGATGTGACTATAACTACGTTATGTTATTTTTGCATCCATGTTATTATAACTCCTTGTATTTTTTCTGTTTGTCTGTTTCCATCTTTTCTCTGACTAGAGTTGAAAAGCGTTCAGAAGTATTCAGGTAACGCCATCTTGTGAAGGTGTTGATTTATTATTCATTCCTGTATGATCTATCCGTTGATCTATTCAGCGATTTGACACCAACTTCAGGTTCATTGTCCTCTGTCTCTCCAGTGGACGTGAGATTGGACCAGAACACCGCCCACCCCAACCTCGTCCTCTCAGTGGACGGGAAGCAGGTGGCACGAGGGGACCTCCTCCAGATTCTGCCCGACACCCCGCTGAGGTTTGACCCCGTCCTCTGCGTCCTGGGAACGCAGGGCTTCCTGTCCGGCAGGTTCTACTTCCAGGTCGACGTGGGGCGGAAGACCTTCTGGGACCTGGGCGTCGTACGAGAGTCGGCCAACAGGAAGGGGATGATCACGTCCAGTCCTGATAACGGTTACTGGACGATGAGGCTGCGGAGCGGAGATGAGTACCGGGCGCTGGAGTCTCCCTCAGTGCTGCTCAGTCTGAGGGAGAAGCCCCAGAAGGTGGGGGTGTTTGTGGACTACGAGGAGGCGCTGGTGTCCTTCTACGACGTGGAGGCCAGGACTCACATCTACTCCTTCAACGGCTGCTCCTTCAGGGGGGAGAAGCTCCTCCCCTTTCTCAGCCCCAGCGTGAGCGACGATGGTAGAAACAAAGCCCCATTGGTCATCTCACCGGTCAGCTGATTAGAAGGAAGTGAAACGTGATAGGCAGATGGGACTCATGTGACCTGCCTAGATGGGAAGACAATGATTTGATCCTCATTACAGTTATGTTAGGATTGTTATTAGCTGTTTCTCAATGAAACACACATTTTCTTTTTTAAACTTTTTTTTTCAGTTTTTCAATCCAACGGAAAGTAGACACACTGATGAGCTTTGCAACAAATGTCTGTATTAAACTGTTAAATTACTCACTCCTCTATGCTTTTACATTTTGAATTCATTTATTGCTTGCTTGATTAAACGATTGGTTGTTGAATTGATTAGATAAAAAAAACAAGGGTTGGCAAAGGACAGCAACATATTACCTTTGCGTGTTCATTAAGAAACTAGACTCTACGGTCGTTTTGCATCAGGAGTTTATTTCAATTCTTGTTCCACACCAGAGGGTTAAGCACCCCACATCCTTAGAAACTCCCCCTGCCCCCTTCAGGGCATCAGGGCCTGTGTGTGGCTTCAGGCTTGGGTGTGGTGGCTCCCCCTGTGCGTGAAGGTGGTACTGCAGCCCTCAGAAGCTGAAGCTCCCTGACGTAGTCCCTCTCCAGCAGCAGAGCCTGGTGCTGGGCCTGCACATGTTCCTGGTGCCTCCTCAGGGCCTGGGCATGGCCAATCAGGACCAGCAGCTCCGAACGCAGACGCTGGTTCTCCTCAGACACCTCCCTGGTGTGGGAGTGGAGGCAGCGGGACGCCTCCTGAGGCGGGGAGGGAGGGGGAGAGAGGTGAGAGAGATGGAGGGAGAGAGAGAAAAAGAGAGAGAAAGAGAGAGAGGAAGAGAGAGAGAGATGAAGAAAGAAAGAGGACGAGAGAGAGAAAGGGTGACAAAGAGACAGAGAGAGAGGAAGAGAAAGCGAGAGAGAGGTTGACTGTGTGTGTGTGTGTGTGTGTGTGTGTGTGTGGTTCCTCTCACCCTGTTAGCGGCCAGCGTGAGGGCCTGCACCTTGTGTTTGACCTGGCGCTCGTAGCGCTCCTTGTCGAACAGGAAGTGAGCCTTCAGGGCCTGCAGGGTGTCAGAGTGCAGGTGCTGCATGCTGCTCCGCTCTGCCTCCAGCTCTGCCAGCCGAGCCAGCTGCTGCTGCTGCAGACTCTGAAACCACCACAGCATCACAGCTACACTCACACACTGAACACTACACAAGACACACGCTGGTTAGTAAGGCTGTGCGTGTCTGTGTGTGTGTGTGTGTGTGTTTGTGTATCTCTGTGTGTGTTTATGTGTGTATGTGTGTCTGTCTCTGTGTGTGTGTCCCTGTGTGTATGTGTGTGTCTCTCTGTGTGTGTGTCTGTCTGTGTGTGTGTCTGTCTGTGTGTGTATGTCTGTGTGTGTGTGTGTGTGTGTGTCTGCGTGTGTTTGTCTCTGTGTGTGTACCTTAAACTCTCTGAGTTCTGCTATTTCCATGTTGAGCAGAGCCAGCTCATTTTCCCTCTCCAGGATCTCCTTCCTCAAGTCTGAGAGGGTGAGGAAGAGGAGGAGGAGGAAGAGGAGAAGGGGGATGAGGAGTTGTGGAAGCAGGGGCAGGAAGAGGAGGAAGAGGAGAGAAACAGGAAGAGGAGGAAGAGGAAGGAATGAAAGAATAAAGATGAGGAGGGATAGGAGGAGAAGAAGGCAGGAGAATGCGTTAGCGTGTCTCCCACACGTGATTGGGCCGACCCTTCTTCCTGATCGTTCCTCATTGGCCAGCCCATGGCCCTGGCGCCTCACCATTGGCCTGTTCCTGGTACTTGGCCGCAGCCTCCTCCCTCTGCTTCTTAAGGGCCTCCAGCTCAGCGTGGTTCTGGTCTCCCAGGGTGACGATGGCTGTCTGGCGCTTGTGGGTCCTTTTCGCAATGTAGGACATGTACTCTTGCTGGGGAGAGAGACAGGCTGGGGTGGGTGTGTAAGTGTGTGTGTGTGTTAGTGTGTGTGTATTAGTGTGTGTGTGTGTGTGTTAGTGTGTGTGTGTTAGTGTGTGTGTGTGTGTTAGTGTGTGTTAGTGTGTGTGTGTGTGTGTTAGTGTGTGTGTGTGTGTGTGTTAGTGTGTGTGTGTGTGTGTGTGTGTGTGTGTGTGTTAGTGTGTGTGTGTGTGTTAGTGTGTGTGTGTGTGTGTTAGTGTGTGTGTGTGTGTTGGTGTGTGTGTGTGTCACTCACGCTCTCTGCTCGTGTCTGGTCTGTTTCCTTCTGCAGGAAGTCATTCTCACGCCGTCTGACATCACCATCGTGTTAAGATCGAACGTGATCACAGCTGGACCAATCAGACACACCGTTCTACTTCTCTACTTCCTGGATGGGGAGGGGTTCACCTGGAGGGAAAGCGGCAGGTTTCCGCGGCAACAGTAAAGGGAAAGTGGCCATAGCGACCGGGAAAGGAAGGATACAGACGCTCCACCTTCCTCTTTAGACTGGCCAGAGTTTCTGTCAGAAGGTCGTACCTGGAGGAGAAGAGGAGGGAGGGAGGGGGATGGGGAGGAGGGGGAGGGTCTGATTGGATGGGTGGAGCATGCATGAATAAGATACGATGATAGATTGACGCTCTTACTCTTGCTGTAACTGGGCCTCTTTCTCTAGGTTTGGGCTTTCTGCGTTTTTAATGACTCCTCCTTCCTGCTTTTTCCCCGATCCCCCCTTCTTCTTTGGGGGCATTCTAACACACACACATAAACACGCACACACACACGCACACACACACACACACACACACACACACACACAGAAACACACAAGCACACACAAGCACACAGACACACACACGCACACAGGGAAAGAAAAGCAAAATACATGGTTCTGCAGAGAGAATGGCCTCTCTTATCACTACTCTGACGCCCACTAGCACCACTGGATCCATTCCACAAACCAGCCCACACACATTAACTTGCTGCGATCATCTAATAATAAGCCAGGAAGACAATAAAGAACAGAATGATCCATGAACACAGCTGTAGGCTGACGTGGTTCTCTAGATAATTTAGGAAACGTCAAGATCTCCAGAAAACTACAACTCACCTTCTGGTCAGAAGTCAAAGAACTTTCCCCTTTGTCACCAAGACAACCACTCCCCACAAACACAATCGTTAAAGCAAAGTAACTGCAGTGAAATGTCCTGATCACAAACACACGTATGGCATTTTTGTTACGTTATATATCTGTTGTGGTGCGATTTTATGCAGCCTTGGATGTAGAGAATATTTTATTATCATAATCTTTCGCTTGTGTTTTCGTTGTTGCGTTGTAATACCGTGGATCACCGCTAAGGGGCCTCACACTCTAACAGGGAATATCAGTGTTTATACTGTGAATAAAGCACTTTCAAATGAAATATATACCATCTATATTTAGATGCTGTTCCACAAACATCGTATGACCAACACACACACACCTTGTACTTGGTCCTCTGGAGGCAAGGTAAGAAGCAGTGCGCCTGCGCAGCAGGAGAACCAGCAGCGGAGGAGGAGGAGGAGAAGGAGGAGGAGTGGGAGGAGGAGGAGAAACGAAGAGACAGACCCCGAAGAAGACAAGGATGGTCCAGATCCCCGGGGTCTGAACCGATCGACCGGACAAGCGAGGGGGTCTTCCATTACCCAGGGACCACTGAAGGAGGAGAGGGGGGAGATAAAAAGAGAGGAGAGGAGGAGGAGGAGAGGGGAGGATGGAGGGGAGGAACACGTTCCTCTGCGGAGTGGTTGAAGGTATGCTAAGCTTAATTAGCCCAGCCATAACAGACGCTGTTAAAAGCAGGAGATCTTATAATGGAATAGATATGTAATTCATCAGTTCCAGTGTGTATTTTGACAGCGGTGCGCTAGCTGTTAGTCAGCCCGCTGAAGGCGCAGGGTAGCTGGGGTCCGTTCTGGGGTCGAACCGTAGACCTTGATCTCTGTCTGGGACCAGCAGACTGGACATCTCTGCAGTAGCTGACCTCCTAAAAACAACCAAGACGATGATGATGATGATGATGATGAAATCCTGAAAATGGTTGATAACGAGGCTTATAGATAACTATCATGATGAGGTTTTTATGGGCAGGGTGAAGTGAGTTAGAATGAGAGTGTGGGTGATTGTAGAAAATGAATTAAGAGTGTGATACAAAAAGACACACACAGACAGACACACACACAGACAGACACACACACAGACAGACACACACACACACACACAGACAGACACACACACACACACACACACACACACACACACACACACACACACACACACACACACACACACACACACACACACACACACACAGTGAGGTCTGGAGAGATATTCTGCTATGTGTTCTGGAGCAAAGAAGTTTCCAGGTTACTCTTCCTCCCCCTGACCCACTTAGCATACTACTAATATCACACACACACCCCCCCACACACACACACATACAGGTTTGTGCCATAAAAGATACCAGAGATGCTAGTGTTCTATATATAGAGCCGTCAGTGTCAGCAAGGCTACCCCCTCCATCCATTTGCAGCTACTGTAAATCCAGTTAGTTACCATATCTCATTCATCCCTCCCTCACTGTCTGTTTCTCTTCCTGTGTGTGTGTGCACGTGCGTGTGTGTGTGTGCTGCAGGGTTCTATGGACGCCCCTGGTCTATGGAGCAGAGAAAGGTCTTGTTCCAGTGGTGAGTGATGTCATGGTGATGTCATGGTGACGTCATGGTAACGCTGGTCGGCATGGTTCTGTTAGATGCCATGTGACGTAAGGTCAGGGGTCACCAATCCTGGTCCTCGAGGGCCGCTGTCCTGAAGGTTCTAGATGTTTCCCTGCTCCAGCACACCTGATTCTAATGAATAGGTTGTTATCAAGCTCTGTGGAAGCCTCATAATGACCCATTCATTAGAAGCAGGTATGCTGGAGCAGGGAAACTGGGGCAGCGACCCCTGAGGACCAGGAGTGGAAACCCCTGATCTAGGGAGACCCACACATGTCACTGCGGCTGAGGCTGAGGCTGTTGATGTTGTGTGACCTCGTACGTTAGCCTGCGGCTCAGTGTGACCCCTGCTAGGTTACTCACATCCACCAGGGGGCACTGTTGACTGGGATAGAGTGTTCAACACCAGTATGTGTGTGTGTGTGTCTCCGAGGATCCTGTGGGGGCGACTCAGGTACCATCTGCACAGGAAATGATGATGGAAGGAAAAAAGAGATGGAGAGAAAAAGAGAAAGGCAGTTGTAGTACTACTGTCTGTCCTATTAATAATTAAGGAGGTCTGTATTCCAGCAACTGAGGTCAGCAAGAGTACATCAAATCAATATCTCCCTCTCTCCCTCCTTCTCTGTTGCTCCCTCCCTCTCTCCCTCCTTCTCTGTTGCTCTCTCTGTCTCTCCCTCCCTCTCTCCCTCCCTCTCTCCCTCCTTCTCTGTTGCTCTCTCTGCCTCCCTCCCTCTCTCCCTCCTTCTCTGTTGCTCCCTCTCTCTCTCCCTCCCTCTCTCCCTCCTTCTCTGTTGCTCTCTCCGTCTCCCTCTCTCTCTCTCCCTCTCTCAGGATGGAGTCCTGGGGTTTGAACACCTATCTGTACGGCCCCAAAGATGACCTGAAGCACCGGCTGCTATGGAGGGAGGTGTACTCTGCAGAGGAGGAGGGTGAGCATCCTCTTCCCTCCCTCCCTCCCTCCCTCCCTCCCTCCCTCCCTTCCCTGGGTCTTTAGCTCCACCTGCCCATCCAGACTTCAAAATGTCCGTTCATTAAGTGCAGTATGTCTAACCACTGTCATTCCATCCCTTTCCTCCTCACCCCTCCTCTCCTCCTCTCCCCTCTCCTCCCCTCCCCTTCTCTCCTCCTCACCTCTCCTCTCACCCCTCCTCCTTTCCCCTCTCCTCCTCACCCCTCATCTCCTTCTCACCCCTCCTCTCCTCCTCTCCCCTCTTCTCCTCACCCCTCCTCTCCTCCTCACTCCCCCCTCTCTCCTCCTCACCCCTCCTCTCCTCCTCTCCTCTTGTTTCAGTCCAACTACAGACTCTGATCCAGGAAGCAGGGGGGCGTGGCCTGAACTTTGTGTACGCCCTCTCTCCTGGTCAGGATGTGGTGTTCTCCTCCTCCTGTGACCTCACACTACTGAAACGCAAGCTGCAGCAGGCAGGAACACACACACACTCACACACACACTTCAGCCTGCCGACACACACACATTCACACACACATTTCAGCCTGCCGACACACACACACACACACACTCCCTCACACACTCTCACATACACACACACTTCAGCCTGCCGACAAACACACACACACACACACACTTCAGCCTGCCGACACACACACTCACACACACTCACACACACACTTCAGCCTGCCGACACACACACTCACACACACTCACACACACACTTCAGCCTGCCGACACACTCACACACACACACTTCAGCCTGCCGACACACACACACACACACACACACACACACACACACACACACACACACACACACACTCCCTCACACACTCTCACACACACTCACACACACACTTCAGCCTGCCGACACACACACACACACTCCCTCACACACACACACACACACACACACACACACACACACACACACACACACACACACTAACCGTCCCTCTCTCAGGTGTGTGATCTGGGTTGCCGGGCGTTCGCCCTCCTGTTTGACGACATAGACCACTCCCTCTGCCAGGCCGACACCCAGGCCTTCTCCTCATTCGCCCATGCTCAGGTCTCCGTGGCCAATGAGCTGTACCGATACCTGGGGGAACCGCCCATATTCCTCTTTTGTCCAACCGGTGGGTCTCTTACAGCTCAGGTGATTGGTTGATTTCAGGGTTTCTTGCAGTCGTTTTTAATCAGTTTGTTCTGCTATCTCCCCTCCCTCCCTCCCTCCCTCCCTCCCTCCCTCCCTCCCTCCCTCCCTCCCTCCCTCCCTCCCTCCCTCCCTCCCTCCCTCCCTCCCTCCCTCCCTCCCTCCCTCCCTCCCTCCCTTCCCTCCCTCCCTCCCTCCCTCCCTCCCTCCCTCCCTCCCTCCCTCCCTCCCTCCCTCCCTCCCTCCTCCCTCCCTCCCTCCCTCCCTCCCTCCCTCCCTCCTCCCTCCCTCCCTCCCTCCCTCCCAGAGTACTGTGGTTCTCTGTGCTCTCCTAGTGTCTCCAAGTCTCCCTACCTGCAGACAGTAGGAGAGGACCTGCTACCCAGCATCTCAGTCATCTGGACTGGTGAGCCTCACACACACACACACACACTCAGAAACACACAGACACACACACGCTCACTGTCTGTCCCCCCCACACTACTCCCTCACCCCCCCCCCCCCCCTCCTCCTCCAGGAGCTCAGGTGATCTCCAGGGAGCTGTGTGTGGACTCCCTGGCGGAGGTGGAGTGTGTGCTGCAGCGCCCCCCGCTGGTGTGGGACAACCTGCACGCCAACGACTACGACTCCCGCCGCCTCTTCCTGGGGCCCTTCAAGGCCGGGAGCCCCGCCTCCGCCGCCCGCCTCCGGGGCCTGCTGCTCAACCCCAACTGCGAGTTTGAGGCCAACTACGTCCCCCTGCACACGCTGTCCCACCTGGAACAGGGCCGGGGAGAAGGGTGAGGAGGGGGGAGGGAGGGGGAGGGAGGGGGAGGAGGGGAGAGGGAGGGTGAGGGAGGGTTGAGGAGGGGTGGAGGAAAGGGGGGAGTGGTATTGTGGGGAAGGGCTGGGGGAGAGCGGATGAGGAGGAGGGGGAGGAAGGGGGAGGGACGATGAAGGGGGGAGAGGTATTGTGGGGGAGGATGGGGGAGGGCTGAGTATCCAGAGGAGGAGGGATATAAAGGGAGCAGTGGAGCGAATCACCATATTACCCCAGAGTGCCTCTGGGCCCCGGGGGCAGAGAACCCATCACCGTGGTTAACAGCTAGAAGGTTCAAGTAAGATATGGAATCAGATGAGGCTAATGCTGTGTCTCTGTGTGTGTGTGTGTGTTTGTGTGTGTGTGTACGCCTGTTTGTGTGTGTACCTCTGTCTGTGTGTATGTGTACGCCTGTGTTTGTATGTGTACATCTGTGTGTGTGTGTGTGTGTGTGTGGTGCACCTGTGTGTGTGTGTGCGCCTGTGTGTGTGTGTTCCAGATGAGCAGTGTGTGTACTGTCCAGACAGAGCCCTGTCTGCTGCTCTTCATGACTGGATGGATGAACTCCAGCAGCCTCTGCAGCCAGGTACAGCTGCTTCACTTCCCCTCATCATGTCCACATCTTCCTCCTCTTTCCTCATCCTTCTCTTCTCCTTCTCTCCTCCTTCTCTCCTCCTTCTATCCTCCTTCTCTTCTCCTTCTCTCCTCCTCCTCTTCTCTATCCTCATCCTTCTCTTCTCCTTCTCTCCTTCTTCTATCCTCCTTCTCTTCTCCTTCTCTCCTCCTTCTCTCCTCCTCTCTTCTCCTTCTCTCCTCCTCCTCTTCTCCTCTCCCCCCCCCTTCTCCTCTCCCCCCCCCCCCCTGCTCCTCAGGTCGTCAAAGGCGACAGGCAGAGCACACCTCCCCCCCCTCCAGCCCCAGACCCCCAGACCGCCACCTCTCCTCCCCCTGCTCCCCCTCCACCTCCCCCCCAGCAGGACAGGCCCCCCCAGCAGCCCGGAGGGAGAGGGGCCACAGGACCGGACAGGGGCTGAGCCCCACCTCCAGGCTGTCTCCAGGGAGAGGCCCCAGGGAGAAGGCCCAGGGCCGGGCACCCTGCGCTGGGAAGGGGCCATTTAAGCGAGTCCCAGGTGCGGCTGCTGGTAGGCCTCCACTACCTTCCCCACGAGCACGGCCCCCCTGCCCAGACCCTGCTGCAGGAGCTCTGCTGGCTGAAGGCCCACTGCCACACCGTCAGTCCCAGGGGCAAGAAGACCCCGCCACAGAAGGTGTGTAGGCGGGGCCACCATGTGTGTGTGTGTGTGTGTGTGTGTGTGTGTGTGTGTGTGTGAGGGAGGGAGGGAGGGAGGAGGGGGGGCTGTGTAGTGCAGTTCTGTTGTGTGTCTGTGTTCCTGTGTGTGTGTGTGTGTGTGTGTGTGTGGTCAGGAAAAACCGACCATCTGGTTCTCACAGCGTGTGTGTGTGTGTGCCAGGTGGAGGAGTGGCGAGGACGTGCCGCCCGCTTCCTGTCGCTGTGCGAGGACATCGCCGCGCTGCATGGGAGCGTAGTGGGGCGGGGCCAACCGGGCGGTGCTGTACGACCTGTACCCTTATGTCTGGGACCTCCGCAACACCGCCCTGATCGCCAGGAGCTTCATCTGCTGGCTGGGTGAGGAGGGAGGGAGGGAGGGAGGGAGAGTTATTTGTGTTACTGTAATTTTAATAGCACTGTTCATGTGTCATTGTATCAACCTACTCCTCCTCCTCCTCCTGTCCTCCTCCCCTCCTCTCCTCCCCTCCTCCTCCCCCCTCTCCCTCCCCAGATGGGAGAGTACTGGATGACAGTTGTCCACTGTCTGGCTCCTGGAGGAACTGCTTCCACTGTGAGTACAGACTCTGACCCCTGACCCCTGACCTTACAGAACCTGACCCTGCAGACCCTGACCTCTGACCCCTGACCTTACAGACCCTGACCCCTGACCCTGCAGACCCTGACCCCTGACCCCACAGACCCTGACCCCTGACCTTACAGACCATGACCCCTGACCCTACAGACCCTGACCCCTGACCTTACAGACCCTGACCCCTGACCTTACAGACCCTGACCCCTGACCTTACAGACCCTGACCTCTGACCTTACAGACCATGACCCCTGACCCTGCAGACCCTTGACCTCTGTGTGTTCTGAGCATGATTGACAGGTTGTTCTTGTCTGTGATAGGGTGTGGGACCACAACAGGGGGCGGACCTACTGGGGGTGGAGTCAGAACCCTGGGTGTTCAAAGGGGGCGTGTCCGGGAGGTGCAGGTGGGACAGAAGTGATGCAGACGTTGAAGATGCTAATTTACTCTTTTGAATATTCATCAATATCAATATTATAGATTTTCTTAATGTCTGCCATTCATCTTTATGTTTCCTCCCTCCCTCCCTCCCTCCCTCCCTCCCTCCCTCCCTCCCTCCCTCCCTCCCTCCCTCCCTCCCTCCAGATGCTCCTCCCTACAGGCAGTAACAGTGATCTCTTCGTTCACCCCCCTCCTCTGTTCCCCTCCTCCCGCCTCTACAACATACGGCCCTATCACAGCAGGGACAAGGTCTGCAGCCCCGCCCCCTACACTCACACACACCACAATATCACACATGAACAGATGTGTACTTTGTCCTTTGATCCTTTTATTTACAACATGCATCTCTGATTGTGTGTGTGTGTGTGTGTGTGTGTGTGTGTGTGTGTGTGTGTGTGTGTGTGTAACTGACCGTGTGTGTGCGTGTGTGTCAGGTGGAACTGTACAGGATAGTCCGCCAGCTGCACCAGCGAACCCAGTGCAGCCAGACCTCAAGCCCCGCCCACCCTGATGTCATAGGGGGACAGGTGTGTGTGTGTGTGGATGTTTTTATGACCTGGTTTGGTTTGAGTCAGTCTTAACATACTTGTGTGTCCATGTGTGTCTCTGTCTGTGTGTGTGTGTGTCTCTGTGTGTGTGTGTGTCTCTGTGTGTGTGTGTGTGTGTCTCTGTGTGTGTGTGTGTGTGTCTCTGTGTGTGTGTGTGTGTCTCTGTGTGTGTGTGTGTGTGTGTGTGTGTGTGGTGTCTCTGTGTGTGTGTCTCTGTGTGTGTGTGTGTGTCTCTGTGTGTGTGTGTGTGTGTCTCTGTGTGTGTGTCTCTGTGTGTGTGTGTGTGTGTGTGTCTCTGTGTGTGTGTGTGTGTGTGTGTCTCTGTGTGTGTGTCTCTGTGTGTGTGTGTGTGTGTGTCTCTGTGTGTGTGTGTGTGTGTGTGTGTCTCTGTGTCTCTGTGTCTCTGTGTGTGTGTGTGTGTCTGTGTGTGTGTGTGTGTGTGTCTCTGTGTGTGTGTGAGCAGGTGTCTGGGCTCCTGCCTGGCTCTGTGTCCAGAGTACAGCCTGGTTCTGGAGGATGAGCTGGGTGTGTGTGGCTGTGTGCTGGGGGTGCTGGATGTACGCTCCTTCAGCCAGCGCTGCCTCGCCGCTCTGTCACTCTCTCTCTCCCTCCCTCTGTCACTCTCTCTCTCTTCCTCCCTCTGTTTTGTAGATGGTGTCTCAGTGGTGGGGTTGATACTATCCTCACCACCCATACTGTGTCCAGCTGCCCTCCCTCCCTCCCTCCCTCCCTCCCTCCCTCCCTCCCTCCCTCCCTCCCTCCCTCCCTCCCTCCCTCCCTCCCTCCCTCCCTCCCTCCCTCCCTCCCTCCCTCCCTCCCTCCTCCTCAGTAGAGAGTTAGCAGGTTGACTTATAAACCTGTAGAGTAGGTAACACATTCAGTCTGCGTCCGGAAACTCAGTGTTTGTCAGTGTTTGCTGTGTGTGGTTTTATAATCCATGGGTATATGGATGTGTGTGTGTGTGTGTGTGCGTGTGTGTGTGTGTGTGTGTGTGTGTGTGCGTGTGTGTGTGTCTGTGTGTGTCTGTGCGTGTGTGTGTGTGTGTGTGTGGTAGCTGACAGTCAGAGCTAACATGAGGTGTTTATACAGTCTGTCAGGTGGGCTAAGCTGCATCTGTTACTGCTGATCTGACCACTGTGAACCCTCTGCAAAACATCAACATCAGTGTGTGTGTGTGTGTGTGTGTGTGTGTGTGTGTGTGTGTAGAGTTGTAGTTCTAGCAGTGTGTGTGTGTGAGTTGTAATTCTAGCAGTGTGTTGTGTGTGTGGAGTTGTCATTCTAGCAGTGTGTGTGTGTGGAGTTGTAATTCTAGCAGTGTGTGTGTGTGTGTTTGTGAATGTTGTTGGTATGCTAGATGTGTGTGTGTGTGTGTGTGTGTGTGTGTTTGCAGTCATTATGCTAGCGGTGTACACGGGATTCGTCTAAAGACCAAAAACAGGGAAGATGCTATTTTAGCTGTGTGTGCCTGCTCTGTGTGGTGTGTGTGTGTGTGTGTGTGTGTGTGTGTGTGTGTGTGTGTGCGTTCCTGCTCTGTGTGTGTGTGTGCCTGTCGTGCACGCCACTGTGTGTGTGACTGTGTGTGTGTGTCTCCAAATTGAGTTCAAAGTACTGTTGAAATCTCAGCAATCATTCATGGTTTTCAGAGACAAATCTTTAAACTACTGTGGAAAAACAAAAGGGAAGAAGGAAGGAGAGAGACAATGGAGAGAGATAAAGAGAGTGAGACAGAGAGAGAGTGAGATGGAGAGAGATAAAGAGAGAAGGGGAAGAAAGGAAGGAGAGGTGCTATTCTCTTTCCGTTTATCTCTGACATGTGGCAGGAAACTCTAAATAACTATAAATACCGCTGTACTACTCTGTTACCTCCCTCCCTCCCTCTCTCTCCCTCCCTCCCTCCCTCCCTCCCTCCCTCCCTCCTCCCTCCCTCCCTCCCTCCCTCCCTCCCTCCCTCCCTCCCTCCCTCCCTCCCTCCCTCCCTCCCCTCCCTCCCTCCCTCTATCTCCCTCCCTCCCTGCCAGGTCAATCATTGATGGTGTTTGGCTGATGTTAAACACCCAGGAAGATTAGAGTTGGATGCACATAAATGATTGTTGAGTCTAGGGACTGTGTAAACACACAAACACACACACACACACATTCTCACACACACTTACACACACACTCTCTGTAGACAGATGTTATGTTTACAATATTAGTTTTGAAGGAGCACATTAATTGGATTGGCACTCTGAGCTCGGCTAGTAATGCCTGTGTGAGTGGTGTAGTTATGCAGATGCTCCCAGGACTGTAATAGATTACTCTTCCTGAATGTTAAAGACGCTGCATGCGTGTGCGTGACGCTGGATCCTGGAAGCAAAGTCGGTGTGAAAAGGGAGGGTGATTGGCTTTTGTTTCCATGGCAACACTAATTTCATATTTTTCTTCTGTTCATCTCGGTTCATCTCACTCCTTCCTCTCTCTCTCTCTCTCTCTCTCTCTCTCTCTCTCTCTCTCTCTCTCTGGTTGGTTTGTCACGCTCTTTTAAAGGAACGTCAGCTGTAAAGTCATTTTGAGTCACACACTTTAACACACACCAACAAACACACCAACACAGAGCTAAGTACACACACACACACACTGCTGAGTTCAAGAGTATGATCACGTCTAGTGGTGGTTTTGATCCTTATTGACAAGGTGCATGCGTGTGTGTGTGTGTGTGTGTGTGTGTGGGGGGGGGGGGGTGGTGGTTTTCTGCAAGGTGAAGGAGACATGGAGTTAAGAGAGGCAGCAGGCAGATGAGTGGTGGATCGATGGAGGGTGTGTGATGGAGAAATCAGCTCTCTGCTGTACAGAGACTGAGACCATGGAGGTCAGGAGTCAACGGGTGTGTGTGTGTGTGTGTGTGTGTGTGTGTGTGTGTGTGTGTGTGTGTGTGTGTGTGTGTGTGTGTGTGTGTGTGTGTGTGCATAACAAATTGTTCCACTCTTTGGGGAATACAGAGGCTTATGAGCAAAGGTATGAGACAGAGAGATACAGAGAAAGAGAGAGAGAGAGACAGGGAGAGAGAGAGAGAAAGAGAGAGAGAGAGACAGAGAGAGAGACAGAGAAAGAGAGAGAGAGACAGAGAGAGATACAGAGAAATAGAGAGAGAGATACACAGAGAGAGATACAGAGAAAGAGACAGAGAAATACAGAGATAGAGAGATACAGAGAGAGAGGGAAAGATAGCCAGAGAGAGACATCACTCTTTGTCCTCCCTCCCTCCATCCTTCCTTTTACTTCCTCTCCTGCACCCATCTCTCTTCTCCTCTCTGCTCCTTCCCTCTCTCCCTCTCTCCGCCTCTCCCTCTCTCCCTTTCTCCTTCCCTCCATCAGCTGTACACTCCATCTCCATGGTGACTGAGATGGTCTCAAGGTAACGATCAAAGAGGAAGAGAGGATTTAATCCCACTCCTGCACATGTTCTTATACTCAAACATGCAAAACATGGACTCACAAACACACACATTTACACTGAGTCATTCATCAGACGCTCTTATCCAGAGCGACTTACAGTAAGTACAGGGGACATTCCCCTCTGAGGCAAGTAGGGTGAAGTGCCTTACCCAAGGACACAACGTCATGTTGGCACAGCCGGGCTTTCGAATCGGGGACCTTCTGATTACTAGCCAACACCCTAACCGCTCAGCCACATGATTCCTGTGTTTTCAAATAAAGCTGGAAGCTTTTGATCTCCCCTCTCTCCTCCCTCTCCCTCTCCTCCCTCTCTCCTCCCTCTATCCTCCCTCTCTCCTCTCTCTCCTCTCTCTCCTCCCTCTCTCCTCCCCTCTCCCTCTCCTCCCTCTCTCCTCCCTCTATCCTCCCTCTCTCCTCTCTCTCTCCTCTCTCTCTTCCCTCTCTCCTCCCTCTCCCTCTCCTCTCTCTCTCCTCCTCTCTCTCCCTCCCGCTCTACTCCCTCTATCCTCCCTCTCTCCTCTCTCTCCTCTCTCTCCTCCCTCTCTCCTCCCTCTCTCCTCTCTCTCCTCCCTCTCCTCCCGCTCTCCCCCCTCCATCCTCCCTCTCTCCTTTCTCTCTCCTCTCTCTCCTCCCTCTCTTGTCTCTCTCATCCCTCTCCCCTCACTCTCTCCTCCTTTCTCCTCCCTCCATCTACCCCTAAAGTCATGTTTATTTCCCAGTGATAGACACCCGTGGCCTTCATGCCGTTGCTATGGTGACCCCCCTACCCCCACCCCCCCCGCTCCCTTGTCTCTCTACCTCTCTGCAGTGGCATTGTTGAGACGCCCTGGCGCTCTGCTCCTATTGGCTGCTGAGGGAGAAGCTCATTGGTCCGGGTGGGATGAGCTGGTCAGGTTCATTTGTATTCTGTGGCTCCATGATTGAGATGGTGTCTGGTCGCCGTGTGATGACCTCACGGTCCTCCCGGCAACCAGTAATCAGTCATTTTGCTCAGCTGTCAAGGGGATGGGTGTGGCTCAGAGGTGTGTGTGTCTGTGTGTGTGTGTTTGTGTGTGTGTGGGTCGGCTTGTGCACCTGACCTGTGTTTAAACGTGTGTCTATTTTGGTTTCGTTAAAAGGTTAAGATTGTTTAATTGTCTCGCCGTTTGAAGGTCACCCACCTGTGACTCACCTCCTCTAGCCCACCTAACTCCATACACACACACATACACACACACATACACCACACATATGCACACCAACATGTACCCACACACACTCATCAAACACACATGCACACTCACTGGTATCACATGCATTATTTATTATTCTCTCTCTCCTGCCGCCTGTCATTGTTTCCCTACCTCTCTCTCCCCCTTCCTCTCTTCCTCTCTCTCTTCTTCTCCATCTCCTTCCGCCCCCCTCCCCTCAGGGTATACATGCATTAAGGTACAGGGTGTTCTTCATTCTGGAAGGTTCTATAAATGCCAGCCAGAGGTGTGTTCATGTGACCCACATAGCTCCTCCTCCCAGCCCTGACCTTCTGCCTGCTGTGATGTCATCCAGCAGAGCGCAGGATGTGACATCATAATGGAATGAATCCTATTATGACATGAATGTGATGTTTCTGTGGTGTCGTTATCCCAGCAATGAGTGTTATTGTGATGTCCGCGTCCTGGAGGTGATATCCAGGTCCTGGAGGTGATGTCCGGGTCCTGGAGGTGATGTCCGGGTCCTGGAGGTGGTGTCCGGGTCCTGGAGGTGATGTCCGGATCCTGGAGGTGATGTCTGGGTCCTGGAGGTGATGTCTGGATCCTGGAGGTGATGTCTGGATCCTGGAGGGGATGTCTGGGTCCTGGAGGTGATGTGTGGATCATGGAGGTGATGTCTGGGTCCTGGAGGTGATGTGTGGATCCTGGAGGTGATGTCTGGATCCTGGAGGGGATGTCTGGGTCCTGGAGGTGGTGTCTGGATCCTGGAGGGGATGTCTAGATCCTGGAGGTGATGTCTGGATCCTGGAGGGGATGTCTAGATCCTGGAGGTGATGTCTGGGTCCTGGAGGTGATGTGTGGATCCTGGAAGTGATGTGTGTTTGTTACTTTATTTATAAAGTCCTGTTACACACATCCTGTTACAACACACATGACGGTGGGACAGACCTTTTTGCAAGTTAGGGGGGAACACATTATATCATTTGTATCTCCTGTCTAACGATTCTTAGAAAAGAACAAACATCTCCGCGTTTTCTAACAGAACAGAATCCCTCAGGGGGAACATCTCTCTCTCCTCCCACCATCCTTTCATTTCCTCTTCCTCTCTTCCTCTAACTCATTCCTTCTCTTTTTTTCTACTGCTGTTGGTAAACATCTCTATATTTCCTTCAGCCTTCTCTCCTCTAGGATATTAAATCCAATGATTTATTTCCTGCAATTCCGTATGTATTAGCTCTGTCTCACTGTGTGTGTGTGTGTGTGTGTGTGTGTGTCCAGGGATACAGCCAGTGAAATATTACTCTTGCTAAATAGCATCTCCTCTCTCTCTCTCCTTCTGTGTGGTTTTTGTGTGACATAAACAACACACAGACACACACTGACAACACACACACACACATCAACAGAAGGGATGACTAGACCTCAGCAGCTTGAAGCCTCATTAGAAATGTTCAAATGTTCTTCTGCATTTGGCCTCCTGGTCTCCGCTGTGTGTGTGTGTGTTTGTGTGTGTTCTTTTTATAGGACATTTTCCTCTGCTGTGTGTGTGTGTGTGTGTGTGCGTGCACGTGTCTTTTACATGCACATGTAGGACACGTGTGTGTGTGTGTGTGTGTGAGTAGGTGTCCCTTGTCTTTTGAAGCAGTGGTGTGTATCCCTCCTGGGATGACATCACAGAGAATGACACGGACTGTTCTAGAATAGACCTCCCAGAGCACCTGAACGAGTGATGCAACACTCTGAAAGATGGGAGGGAGAGAAAGGGAGGGAGAGTGAGAGAAGGGGGAAGGGAAGTGAGGTAGAGGGGGAGAGAGGGAGAGAAGGAGAGACAGAGGGTGAGGGAAAGGGAGGGAGAGAAGGAGAGAGAGAGAGAGAAAAACAGAGAGAGAGGAAGTGCTTCATTCCAGTCTTTTTCATGCTCAGAGAAGCACTCAGCTGTATTAGAATCATTCCAGATGATGTCATCCGCTCCCTAACTCTTCTGGAACGAGGCCAATCTGCTATTATGACATCATCCTGGCCGCATGCCGATGATGTCACCCACAAGGGGCCTTCAGGACAGGACGGCTTCTTCAACAAGGTTCCGGAAGTTACCCCCCCCCCCCCCCCCCCCCCCCCCCATACATGCGTACATGCACTCACAAGCAGGCATGCACACACACACACACACACACACACAGAGTAGGACCATGAAATAAAGCACACACACATTGTGTCTGTTTAGTTGGAACTTGCCGTGTTTTATAGAAGGTACATGTACATTTCAGGCTTCCCTTGTGCTCATGGAGAGAAACCCTTTACTATCTGAGTAGCCTCTCATCTTCCTCAGGTCTATCTGCACCACACACACACACACACACACACACACACACACACTCCATCACACACACACACACTCCCTCAAACACACACTGTGCCATTCTTGTCAAGCTAGCTCGGTCTCCTTCCCTGATATAATGATTTGATGAAACATCACTTTTACTTACAAAACAGACTCACAAGAAGCAACCAAAACCAACTGTTTTTTTATAGATTTTTTACAAAATAAAAGTTTGATAATAGTCCACGTTTTACAGCGGTAGGATTAACTGGTGTTTGTGGTTGCCATGGACTACTGCTATGCGAAGGTACAATAAGAAGAGGAACAGTTAAGACATTCTGCAATGCGCGCGGTTGCTGTGGCAATCATCGACACGTTGCCATGGAGAGAGTTGCGTTGCCCGGGCAGTCTTTGGAATCACGTTAAGCCGGGAGGTTGGGCGGAGTTCTTCTCCCCCCTCACCTACCTCACCCTCCCTTACCCCCCTCCTCCCTCTCCCCCCTTACCTCCCTCACCTCCCTCACTCCCCCCTCTCCCCCCCTCCCCTCCCTCACCTCCCTCACTCCTCCCCCTCCCCTCCCCTCCTCCCCCCTCCTCCCTCACTCCCCCCTCCTCCCTCTTCTCCCTCTTCTCCCTCTCCTCCCTCACCCTAACCCCACTCTGAAACCATGATCATCTCAAAGACTGACCCACCGACAGACTGACTAACTGACTGATTGGTTGGTTGGTTAATGACATCACGTTTAATCACTGACCCCCGAGCCCCCCCCACCCACCCCCCCCCGCCCCCCACCCCCCCCCCCCCCCCACACAGGGAGACAGTTCATTGGATGCCTCCAGTGCCCAAGCCACGCCTTCAAAAACCACTGCCCTCCCCCCTCCCCCCCCCCCCCCCCCCCCCCCACACACACACTCACTCAGCACTAGTCAGAGAGGGCGTGCCACTTGGCGATCTGGCGTCGGGGATGGTCGCTGATCTCCCTCCAGTGCTCCCCGGGGGTCCCCGGCGCGGCCGAGCCCAGGAGCAGGCGACCCAGGACGGGTTTGGCGGCGCCCGGCTCCCCCGGCCGCTCGGAGTCCAGCAGCAGCAGCTCCACGCTGGCCTCCCTCAGGCCGGCCTCCCACGGCACGTCAAACACAAACAGCTCGTTGAACACAGGGTTGGGGGAGCACTTCTTCACGTGGGTCTTCTTCTTGCACACACGCTTCTTACCCTGGTACAGGTTCACTTTCACATAGGGGTCTGGGGAGGGGGGGGTGGGGAAGGGGAAGGGGGGGAGGAGGAGGGGGGAGAGAGGGAGGGAGGGAGGAGAGAGGGCGAGAGGACAAAGGAATTCAAGAAAGTGAATTCACAGCAACCACATTACAACCATGATGTGTGTGTGTGTGTGTGTGTGTGTGTGTGTGTGTGTGTGTGTGTGTGTGTGTGTGTGTGTACCTGTGGGACCGTGGTTGTCAGTCTTGGGCAGATGTCGAGCCTTGAGCACCACCAGGGTCAGAGTGCTGCTGGTGGACTGGTAACACAGAGACAGAAGCAGCTCCCCTCTACCAACAGCCTTCTACAGGGAGGGAGCGGGGGAAAGGGGGGAGGGAGGGAGGGAGGGAGGGAGGGAGGGAGGGAGGGAGGGAGGGAGGGAGGGAGGGAGGGAGGGAGGGAGGGAGAGGGGGAGGGGAAGGGGGAGGGTGAGGGAAAGAAAGAAAGAAATCAGCAATTTAAACTTCACAGATTGTTCACCCTCCTCCCTCTCCTCCTCCCTCTTCCTCCCCCCCTCTTCCTCCCCCCTCCTTCTCGGCTGTCAGGGAGGATCCACCATCACACCTCTTATTACCCAGCAGCCTCTGCTGCACCAACAGGCTCAGACACACGAGACTGTGACCTCACTTTGGGCCTGGTCACCATGGTGACGGGCTCCCTCTGTGGTTTCTCAGGCAGCTTAGTGAGATAGAGCGACACAAGACTGAGAGAGAGGAGGAGAGAGAGATGAGGAGAGAGATGAGGAGAGAGATGAGGGGAGATGGAGGAGAGAGAGATGGAGAGAGATGAGGAGAGAGGAGAGATGGAAGAGAGAGATGGAGGAGAGAGAGGAGAGAGATGAGGAGAGAGAGGAGAGATGGAAGAGAGAGAGAGATGGAGGCGAGAGAGATGGAGGAGAGAGATGAGGAGAGAGATGAGGAGAGAGGAGAGATGGAAGAGAGAGAGAGATGGAGGCGAGAGAGATGGAGGAGAGAGATGAGGAGAGAGATGAGGAGAGAGATGAGGAGAGAGATGAGGAGAGAGATGAGGAGAGAGATGGAGGAGAGAGAGAGTCAGAGAAAAATGAGAGACACACACAAAGGACACACAAACCCCCACTAACACGTACACACCCCCAGTACACACACACACCCCCAGTACACACACACAACCCCAGTACACACACACACCCCCAGTACACACACACCCCCAGTACACACACACAACCCCAGTACACACACACACCCCCAGTACACACACACCCCCAGTACACACACACACACACAGTCATTTCCTGCCCAGGCTGTGATTGCTCTGCTGGGTCTCTGATCCAGGAAAGGAGCTGCCTGATGCTATTCTGTCTGCCTACGAGATATCGACCTGCTCAGCAGCTGTACACACACACACACACACACACACACACACTCTCAGTCGCACACACACACACACACACACTCACTCTCAGTCACACACACACAGTCAGCCACACACACAGCCACACACACACTCACTCTCAGTCACACACACACAGTCAGCCACACACACAGCCACACTCTCAGTCACACACACACTCACTCAGTCACACACACAGCCACACACACAGTCACATACACACTCAGACACTTTCTCTCTGACACACATTCTCTCACATGTTTTCTCTCTCACACACACACTCAGACACACACACACTTCTTATTCTTCACTAGGGCCAGGAAAGAGCCACACCCTGTCTCAACAAAGCCCTTGATCTCTGTCAAACACCGACACACACACACTCACACAGGGATACACACACGCAGGGATACACACACGCAGGGATACACGCAGGGACACACACACACAGGGATACACACGCGCAGGGATACACACGCGCAGGGATACACACGCGCAGGGATACACACGCGCAGGGATACACACACGCAGGGATACACACACGCAGGGACACACACACACAGGGATACACACGCGCAGGGATACACACACGCAGGGATACACACACACACACCAGTACTACTCCAGCTGTAATCTAATCTGATAAGTGCTAAATCCAGAGTGCTGCTAGCTACTCTCAGGTTGGTGTCCAGTTCCATCTGAATGTTCTAGAGAGAGCATTCTAGAATCCCTGAGCGTGTCAGGACTCAGAGAGCAGATGCCACGCTGCAGACAGGCTCTGTGGAACCCTCAGGGAGAACCCTCCAAATGAGAGAAAGAGGGTTCCCTCATTTCGAGGGGTTGTGGATGAAGAGGATGTGGAGGATGAGGATGATCATGTGTAGGAGGCCACGGTCTGACTCACCCTCACATTCCTCTTGATGATCTCGCGATTCATGAGGACACGCCCCTCCGACAGGTCGATCCCAGCCAATGGGACGAGGGTTTCCCCGATGACCTCGTCGCGGGAGAACCTATCGAAGCTCAGGACGCTGAAGTGCAGGGACAGGCCGGAGACCCTGGCCAATGGGATGCCGTAGAAGCTGAAGGTCTCGTCGAAGGCGGGGTCCAGCGTCTTGCGGAGCACGCGGGTCTTGACGCGATGCTTCTTCTCTGGAAGCAGGGTCAGCTTGATGTAAGGGTCAGAGGTCAGGGACTGCTCGTCGGTAGGGTTCAGGCCGTGGGCCTGCTTGATGTGGACCACCAGGGCCTTCTTGTCCTCCTGGTAGTCCAGGGAGAAGGACAGCGTCCCCAGCCCAGCCTCGGAGGCCTCGTCCTGGGGTCGGTCTAAGGCCGGCGTGGGGGCCTGGCTGGAGAAGCTGCTGCCACAGGGGGAGGTGAGGGTGAGGGCCAGGTGGGGGGACGGTGGCTCTAGATCCGGGGAGCTGCGGACCTTCTGGTTCTGGGTGTGGCTGGGCTTGGTGAAGTTCCCATTCAGGTCCCTCTTATCTAGGTCCAGATGAAGGCTGCTTCTGCCCCCTAGTGGACTGGAGGCTTGTCTGCAGTTGCCGTTAACATCAATCTTAGGGTCGTTGGTGTCCGACTTGCCCCCGGTGGTCCCTGTGACGGAGGCGGCAAACTTGTTCTTGGCGCTTAGGCCTTCTGGGTAAATGTCGACGCCTTTGAGCATGTGCACGAACTTGTAGGGCGGAGTCTTCAGGGTCTTTTTCCGCTGGCAGCAGATCCAGGTGAAGATGGAGACGCTGAAGACCAAGCCGAACACACTCACCACCGCCACACTCACTGGGAGCTCTGCTACAGGGGGGAGGGAGGGGTGGGAGGAGAGGGAGGAGAGAGGAGAGGGGAGAGGCAGAGAGAGGAGAGGGGGGAGAGGAGAAGAGAGAGGAGAGGAGAAGAGACGAGAGGGAGGAGAGAGAGGAGAGGGAGGAGAGGGGGGAGAGGAGAAGAGAGAGGAGAGGAGAGGGAGGGGAGGGAAAAGAGGAGAGGAAAGGAGAGGGGGAGGGAGGAGAGGAGAGGGAGGGGAGGGAGGGGAGGAGAGAACAAAAACAAACAGTGAATAAATCATGGCGTCAGCTCTGCCCTCCTGTTGCTGTCGTGTTCAGGAATTTGTCAACCTGACAGAAACACACAACATTCCCCAAAGTATACTGCAGTTCTATCATGGTACTATTGGAGTTGTGGTTCTATTGTAGTTCTGTGGTGGTTCGATTGTGGTTCTGTGGTGGTTCTATTGTAGTTATGTGGTGGTTCTATTGTGGTTCTGTGGTGGTTCTGTGGTGGTTCTGTGGTGGTTCTGTGGTGGTTCAGGTGACAGCTGTGGGCCTCATGTGAGCAGGTGTTTAGCTTTGTTGTGATGAAGAGGACGGCAGACAGACAAACAGACAGACAGACAGACAGACAGGCAGGCAGGCAGGCAGGCAGGCACAGACAGACAGACAGACAGACAGGCAGGCAGGCAGGCAGGCAGGCAGGCAGGCACAGACAGACAGACAGACAGACAGACAGACAGGCAGGCAGGCAGGCAGGCAGGCAGGCAGGCAGGCAGGCACAGACAGACAGACAGGCAGACAGACAGACAGACAGACAGGCAGGCAGGCAGGCAGGCAGGCAGGCAGGCAGGCAGGCAGGCAGGCACAGACAGACAGGCAGACAGACAGACAGACAGACAGACAGACAGACAGACAGGCAGGCAGGCAGGCAGACAGGCAGGCAGGCAGGCAGGCAGGCAGGCAGGCACAGACAGACAGACAGACAGACAGGCAGGCAGGCAGGCAGGCAGGCACAGACAGACAGACAGACAGACAGACAGACAGACAGGCAGGCAGGCAGGCAGGCAGGCAGGCAGGCAGGCAGGCACAGACAGACAGACAGACAGACAGACAGACAGGCAGGCAGGCAGGCAGGCAGGCAGGCAGGCAGGCACAGACAGACAGACAGACAGACAGACAGGCAGGCAGGCAGGCAGGCAGGCACAGACAGACAGACAGACAGGGGAGGGTGTAACGCTGTGTTTACAGCATTCAACAGCAGATTGACAGGCTGCAGGTTATAAAATCTGCTGTTCTATTTTCTATTTCAAAACCCAGACTGATCAAATCTCACCACTGTCCAACACAGTGCTGGATCCTATACCAGGCAAGGCTGGGGCAGCACAGAGGGGTGGAGGTAAGGCTCACCCACATCATTATTTATATGTATGTTTTATATATATATCTATATATATATAGATATATATATATATATCTATATATATATGTTTATATGTATCATATCTGTATGAGTTTTTTACATTGTATTCATTTTTATTTTTATTTCATTTTTTATTAGTATGCCACATATAGGTTCTATGTTAGCTCATTCCTGCCAAAGTGAATTCTATGTTTGTTAACCTTGCATAGCGAATAAACCCCCATTCTGATTCAGATTCTGATTCTGAGTAATAGCATGTGATGAGTCATGAGAAACATTGATGTTACTCTGACTGAGAGCTTCCAGAGCAGACCAAGCTCCCTGGCAAATATCAACACGTCCGGATGAGCATCCGGAATGTTCCAGGTAAAATCAGGAACAAACGGTAAACTCTTGTTTTCATGTTCTCCATGAAACACGGCATAGAACAGGTAAGATCTGTAGCTCAGAGGTGTGTTTTGGGTTGGACGGACAGTGTGTGTGTGTGTGTGTGTGTGTGTGTGTGTGTGTGTGTGTGTGTGTGTGTGTGTGTGTGTGAGAGAGAGAGAGTGTGTTGTGTGTTATTTATTAATCTAACAGGATTTCCCCCCTATTCTAGAGTAGCCTGAACTAAAGTCAGGTTCTATCATTTCCCATCAGGCCCAGGAAATCAGGAAATCCTACCTACATTTAGACATGTAGTCATTTAGCAGACGTTCTTATCCAGAGAGACTCGATCATATCCCACTCTCTCGCTCTCTCCCCAACCCCACCAAGCACACACACACACACACACACCCTTCTCCTGCAGTGAAAGTACTCCAGACGTGAAACTGGAAATTTCCGACGGTGAGAGAGGGCGCCCAGTAGAATAGAAAACACATACACACGCACACACACACACACACACACACATACACACACACACACACACACACACACACACACACACAGTAAGGACTGTGTTCCACAGACTCTGAGAGCTGAGCTCCTGATTTCAACAGGCCACACGAAATTCAACCAATTCAACCAAAATTAAACAAACAAATTCCACTAAATGAGACAGGTATCATAATCACATTTCACAAGATGGGGAGTGCCGTCAAAAACCCGTCATGTCAAACTGATGAACAGGATCTTGTTAAAATATACAACAAGCACGTTGTGAGTCTGATAAATCCAGTAATACCATTAATTTACATGTATTCATTTAGCAGACGCTGTTATGTCAAATGATCAGTACGGGCAGATGGACGAGGCTGCGGGAGAGCGAGCTCACACCTGCTGCTCCCCCAGTCCCAGCACGCTCTCCCCCGGTGACCCAGCACGCTCTCCCCCGGTAACCCAGCACATCAGGCTGGCTCGTACTTACCGAGCTGCTGCTCTCCCTCCGCCACCATTGGAGCCATGTTACTGTCCCGCTGCTGCGTTGTCCAAGGTGCTGAAACTGTATCAGCCCGCAGAAATCCGTTTCTTACCGTAGCTCCGCTACTGAGAATAGACTCGTCTTTTGGAAAGTGATCAATAATTAATCTGGTCTCTTATGGGGTTTTTTAATTATTCAAACGTCGTGTTCTTTTTTAAGAGAACACAGATATGCCACATGCGCCAGAAGTACTGTCGTTTCCCTTCCCCTCGCGGTTCTCACCCAGCTCGTGTTGTTACTCTGCGCTATGAGGCGGCACCACCCCGCTCCCCCTCCCTAACTGTCTCTCTCTGCCCCCCCCCCCCCCCCCCCCCCATTTTGAGCTGAGTTCATCGCTGACGCAGTTGTGACGAAGACGGCAGTAAAATCATGGTCCCGAGAGAGCTCAACGAGCCAGTCAATATCCCTGATTGACGTGTTGTCTGCCGAGGAAATGGACCTCCGTGTGTATGTGTGTGTGCGTGTGTGTGTGTGTGTGTAGGCTTGTGTGTGTGTGTAGGTGTGTGTGTGTGTGTGTGTGTAGATGTGTGTGTGTGTCTCTGTGTGTGTGTGTGTGTGTGTGTGTGTGTGTGTGTGTGTGTGTGTGTGTGTGTGTGTGTGTGTGTGTGTGTGTGTGTGTGTGTGTGTGTGTGTGTGTGGGTGTGTGTGTGTGTGTCGGGGTGGGTGGGTGGGTGTAGGTGTGTGTGTGTCTGGGCCGCCATCGTCAGTATTGCCAGTATATTGCCATTGTATTGCCACAATACTTTTCCCATCATGGTATTTTTAGTTCAGATAACTGTGTTAGCGAATTTATTTATTTATTCTTATTACTATTTTTTAAAGTAATCTTAATACTTAATAACAATTCAACAACGAGGTAATAACTGGTAAAACGTTTAATAACAACTTAATAACAGTGTAACAATGTAGTAATAACTTGTATAATGTGTAACAACAACGTAATAACGATGTAACAATGTAATAATAACTGCTGTAAAGTGTAACAACAACGTAATAACATTGTAACAATGTGGTAATAACTGGTATAAAGAGTAATACCAACTTAATACCAGCTTATTCACTGTCTAGAAATTATGTATTATTATTACAACATAATAACGATGTAACAACTTTGTAAAAACAGGTACAAAGTGAAATACCAGTGTAGCAACTTAACATTTTCATTTCAGTTTCATTCAGATTCAGATTACTTTATTGATCCCGAGGGAAACTCCTTTGTATCAACGGCACACAGTGTCGCAAAGCACACAAGGGTAAGGGTGTGAGGTAAAAGATTAGAAAGTGTACACAGGGATAGGGGGGTGGGGGCAATAACAATAAGTAAAAACGGTAGGTGCGGTGAATCCTCACAGGGAGGATGGGGGGGGGGGCATAGGCTTGGATAAGTGATTATGTACAGGCTATACAATTACAATTATACAAGTAATGGTCTCGTAGAATATACAGTATTATATCAGGATGTACATGATTTACAGTTTTTTGTGCAGAATATACAGCAGAATGTACAGGATGTACAGGACAAATTTAAATTGTTCTTCTTTCTACTGTCTTTTTTTCCAAACTTGTTTGTCCATGGTTTGATTCTTTCTGGATTTAACACAAAGTATAAACACAATCAAAAGTGTTTTACAAGCTCATTTCCAGGTTCAGTGAGTAACAAAAACAAAATAACCCTGATCTGATTTGGCCTCGCTGATACATCAGGATTCATTGCTGCAAAAGTCATCGGACCACTAACCAAAGCTGAAACTATTTATTTACTAAGTATTAACAACTTAATAACAATGTAACAACGTGGTAATAACTGGTAAAAAGTTTAATAACACCGTAATAACAGAGTAACAATGTAGTAATAACTGGTATAATGTGTAACAACAACGTAATAACAGTGTAACAATGTAGTAATAACTGCTATAAAGTGTAACAACAACTTAATAATAGTGTAACAATGTGGTAATAACTGGATAAAGAGTAATACCAACTTAATACCAGCTTATTCACTTTATAGAAAGTATAATAACAATATAATAACAGTGTAACATTTTTGTAAAAACAGGTAAAAAGTGAAATACCAGTGTAGCAACTTAAAATCTTAATTTAAATTGTTCTTCTTTCTACTAATTTTTTTCCAAACTTCAGTCATCCATGGTTTAATTCATTCTGGATTTAACACAAAGTATAAACACAATCAAAAGCGTTTTGATTCTGATTCTGATTGCTGCAAAAGTCATTGGACCACTGACCACAGCTGAAACTTTTTTTAAAATAATAACAACTTAATAACAATGTAACAATGTAGTAATAACTGGTAAAAAGTTTGATAACACCGTAATAACAGTGTAACAATGTAGTAATAACTGCTATAAAGTGTAACAACTTAATAACAGTGTAACAATGAAGTCATAACTGGTATAAAGTGTAATACCAACTTAATACCAGCGTATATACTTTCTAAAAAGTATAATAACAACATCATTGAAATTTCACGAATCCTAACTGGCAATCTCGCCTAAGGTTGCTCTCGAATTATTCTATTGTGATCTTTGTATTATTCCCTGTATTATTTACAGTGACCATCGTTTTAAGTTCCACTTTAACGACCTCAAGCGCCAATTAAGATTCACATTTTAAAGTCTTGTGGCGTCATCTGGTGGTAGAAGTTAGCATCACAGAGGGAGAGAGAGGAGAGAGGGAGGTGAGAGAGGAGAGAGAGAGAGGGGAGAGGGGAGAGAGGGAGGGGAGAGATAAATAAGGAGAGAGAGAGAGAGAGAGAGAGAGAGGTAGAGAGAGAGAGAGAGAGGGAAAGAGAGAGAGGGAAAGAGAGGTAAAGAGACTCGTTTTAGAAAAACTTTTCGGAAAGCGTATTCTTACGCAACACGTGTGTGTGTGTGTGTGTGTGTGTGTGTGTGTGTGTGTGTGTGTGTGTGTGTGTGTGTGTGTGGGTGTGTGTGTGTGTGTGTGTGTGTGTGTGTGTAGCATGTTAGCACAATAACGATTTTAATAATTTTTTTTCTTCTGAATTTCAATAAAGGGAAACTGCACAATTTACAATAATCTTTTGTACAATAAAAAGTATGTAAAATGTTGCTTTATTACTTATTTTATTATTGGTCCTTTTCGCTCAGCAGTTTTCGGGGCGGGGCAAGTAAACAGGAAGTCACTTTTGTAAGGCAGTCATGCATGCAGTCATGCTGGAGAATGGATGGGCTGCGGAGGTCTAAAATGCTGGCTGCATTAGTTATTATCTTTTTATCTTTTATCTTTTTATCTCCCGTGTGCTCGTCATTTGTAAATCGTTATGGGATCGTTAACGGAAACGTAACTTTAACCAATAAATACAAACCTCACTGTGAGTTGAAGTATACGAGATCCCAGAGTGACCGGTCTGGACCCCATATCCAGGCTGAGGTTGTTAACAAATTTGGCAAACCGACCGAAATGTACAAAGATAAGGTCACCATCAGCGGCAATTACTTATTTTTATCCGAGGCTGAATACAATGACGGGGGTGTTTACGAACTTCGGTGCAACGGTGCGATGGAAGAGATCAAGTTGAAAATGTTTTACCCAAGCCGAGTAAGCTTCGTCCTGGAAGGTGAAGGACTTCATCATTTCTGCCTCCAGACCCGGGGAGTGACTGACATCAGGATGGTTCTCTATAAGATCCTCGATCATGGCTCGCTTGAAGAACTTGGCTCGATAAATATGACCGAAGGTAGATCTGTTTTAACATATCTGAAATCCTGTTCTGGGTCCTGTCAATCTCTGTATGGTCAGTGATCAATGCTCTTTAATAAAAGTCTCTATATTGGAAGTGGCTTTGGATAAAAGCGACTGCTGAATGAATACATGTGAATGTAAATTACTTAATGTATCTTTAAGTGTCCAGTTATACATATCACCTTGTAAACTAATATTTTACTTTAATGTTTAGCAACAAGTTTAGTCAGAAAACCACAAACCACTGCATTTCATCATCTGTGTTAGTGTTGGGCAGTAACGTCACTACAAGTAGCAGTGGTGGTAGCGTCGCTGTTTTCTGAATCAAATAGCTTTTCAGTAGCTTAGCTCTTTTCTTAACCAACAGTTAGGACAGTTTTATTGATCACTGAGATAGCTTTGCCTTGGAATTAAGTTGTTCCAATATAATAATAAAAAATAGCTTCGATGTAGTTAAACTACTTTTGCCATGTTGCTACATTTCTCTGGAGGGTAGCTTCGGTGTAGTGAAGCTTAATTTCATGCAGAGTAACTGATACCTTTGCTGACTTCACTTTCCAAGTAGCTTGCCCAACACTGCCTGTACTTGTACGTGTGTAATGACACTAAAGTTGAATTTAATCTAATCGTTTGTTGTGTTGCAGGTCCGTCTACTATGGGAAAGTTTTCACTGACCGATCTAAGTGGTGGGTGTTTTAGCTTGACCATCCACCACGTAACGCTCTCTGACCAGGGCTGCTATGTCATCAGAATGAATGAAGGCTCTGATACCCTGCTGGAAACAGCCTTTCAGCTTGAGCCAAGGCAAGATGAAGGTTCCCAAGACGAGAGCAGTGCTGCTGGCCCTGTATCAGGGCTGGTCATTGGTTGTACGGTGTTCCTGATTTTAGTAATTTTGTTCTTTGGTATTTTTTTTCTACTTGTACGACGTGGATGTATTTCCGAGAGTCAAATGTTAGGCATGTTCCATATAATCCGTGGTACCGGTAAAAACAGTGATACCGGTGAAATCCGCCTCCCTGTTCAGGAGGAGAACCCACCAGAGGTCGGCAATAACAAAGAACAGAACGAGAATGACATTCTACCGAATGATCCATTATTACAGAACAGTTCCAGTTCTATGGAATTTATCATTCCAAGTCCTGGCTGTGGCTATGTGACGTTGAGTCCTTAGGCAAGGCACTTCACCCTACTTGCCTCAGGGAGAATGTCCCTGTACTTACTGTAAGTCGCTTTGGATAAAATCATCTGCCAAATGAATACATTTAAATTACAAATTTTATATACGACATAGACAGGGAATAAGTGTCTCTTCCAGTCTTGTTAGGATGTTACTTTAATTGTTACTTTAATATAACATTTTATTGAAATTTTATGTTTAAATTATATATTTAAAAACACAGGAATCATGTGGCTGAGCGGTTAGGGTATCTGTTAGTAATCAGAAGGTCCCTGGTTGTGTCCTTAGGCAAGGCACTTCACCCTACTTGCCTCAGGGAGAATGTCCCTGTACTTACTGTAAATCGCTTTGGATAAAAGCATCTGCCAAATGAATAAATGTGAATGACAAATTTTATATACGACATAGACAGGGAATAAGTGTCTTCCAGTCTTATTAGGATGTTACTCCAGCAGTGTCTGTTTTTACTGTCTCAAATGTCTTCAAATTGGATTTATAATGGTAGTTAAGCGTGTTTTCTGCAATTTGCCTTCTGGGGGACAAAGGATTTTCTTATCTTTCTTATGTTTTCCAATTATAATATTTTATATTAAAGTTACACATGCTCTTTTTCTGTAACTGTACTGTACAGGTACAGTTAGAGAAAACCTGTTACCTGTACAGGTATTTCAACCTGTTACTCCGATTGCTGTACTGTAGCCTGCTGCTGTTTTGAACTGCAATTTCCTGTCTGGGGGGCAAATAAAGGAGTGGCTTATCTTTCTCAAGCATTGGACTGTTACTTTACCATTGGTGTCTTACTGGTTCATCCAGGCTTCACTAGCAATTTAATTTGACTAGGGAGTCAGGTGGCTCAGTGGGTTAATGTGTTGGCCTCATGATCGGAAGGTTGTGAGTTTGAACCCTGGCTGTGGCTAATGACGTTGTGTCCTTGGGCAAGACACTTCACTCTACCAGACTCAGAGGAATTGTCCCTGTAGTTAATAAGTCACTGGATAAAAAGTGTCTGCTAAATGAGGTATTATTATTAATGAGTACACGGATCATCACTCATCATTACTAAAGTATGTGACACACCATCAGGAAAACCTGCCCCTTACTGTGGCTCCCTGGGTTTTAAACTCCTCCATTTTGAGGGTGTGAGAAAACCTGAAGACAATATGGAGGCCAGGCAGCCAAATAGGTTACAAGAAGCTCCAACTCTTCTGCACGACACAGAGACAAACAAACAGGTTCAACAACTGTTCCAATTCAAAAATCAAACATTATTTATTCATCTGAACATGAAATCAAATGATGTCAAATGTTATTTAAACATTCACTTAGGCAATATGACTGGGCAGCCAAACATAAAAAAATTAATTGGTTTACATATCATGATATTACAGGGAATACAACAAAATAAAAATACAACAGAACACTTAGAAATAACTTCCATAAAACTTGGTTTTGATGCATACAGTAACATGCATTTCCCCCTTCTGATATTTGCAGAGTCATTCTTAAAAAAAAAAAAACAGGCTGTGGAGTGGAGAGACCCTCCCTCTCTATCTATCTATCTCCCCCCTCCCCCCTCCCTGCTCTCCGTTCACACACACACACACACACACACACACACACACACACACACACACACACACACACACACACACACACACACACACACACACACACACACACACACACACACACACACACACACACACACACACACACACACACACACACACACACACACACACACACACACACACACACACACACACACACACACACACACACACACACACACACACAATTCCACCTGCTCATCTGCTGTTCCTATCGTAAGATTCAAGACTAAAAGCTATTACAGTCTGTAATGTTGATACAGACATTTGGAGAATTATTAAAGAGTAAAGGCATGTCCTCTGGGGGGAGGGGAGAGGGGGGAGGGGAGAGGGGGGGAGGGAGGGAGAAAGCTGACCCCATGTGATCATGCAAGCTGGAGTTTGCTTTGTGACTCATCAGACGACATGAGGTTGTTACTATGACAACCTTGGCATGCCAGGACTCCAGAACTCAAAAAAGCTCCAAACTAGAGCCTAGAGTAACTAGAAACCGTTACTTCTAAGCAAACAAAAGCTTTAACTGTTAGAGCAGGTGTACCCTAGACATGTGATCATGCCCGCAAACTATTACTATGATACATTGTTTCAATAAAGAAATTAAATGTATTTCATCATTTAAAAAGCATTTTAGCTGTGTTCAGCTTGTAACTGAAATGTAGTGAGGTCTGGTCCATTTCTGTGGGTGACCAGAAGATGGAAGAAAAAAAAACTTGATTCAACTGGAATAAACTGGAGTAAACTTAAATGAACTGGAATCTGGAATGAACTTGACTAGCCTGGCTGTTGTAGGCATGCAAATAATGTCTGTATCCAGTGTCCAGAACAGGGAGGGGTCATGTTCAGCAGCCACTCACCCACACACACACACACACACACACACACACACACACACACATCTACACACACACACACACCTACACACACACACAAGCCTACACACAAGCCTACACACACACACACACGCACACACACATACACATACACACACGGAGGTCCAATTCCACCTGCTCATCTGCCTCAACATGTTAGCATTCAGAACAGGCCAACAAGCAGGAAAGGAGATAACATGACAAAAAGATGAAAGATTTTGAAATAACATGACAAAAAAAGCTAAATGTTGATACGTTTAAGGAATATTTACTGTGCAAAACTGGAGGAAAAGAGGGAGAAATGATTCTGTTACTGTGTGAATGTAGGGGGAGGAAATTAGTGTAAGAGACAACACAAGTGAGTGAGGGATTAACACTGTGTGTGAGAGATGTAGAGAGTGTGTATGAGTGTGTGTGTGTGTGTGTGTGTGTGTGTGTGTGTGTGAGAGAAAGGGTGTGTATTTGTGTAAATGTCCCTCTATTTTCTCTCCCTACCAGCCAGAGGAGTGAGGACACCTTGCTAGCACATCAACCGAAACTCTGGGCCAATAACAGAACCCCTCCCACCCTCTCCTCCACCCCTCTCCTCTGGTCCCTCCCACCCTATCCTCTGGTCCCTCCCACCCTCTCCTCTGGTCCCTCCCACCCTCTCCTCTGGTCCCTCCCACCCTCTCCTCCACCCCTCTCCTCTGGTCCCTCCCACCCTCTCCTCTGGTCCCTCTCCTCTGGTCCCTCCCACCCTCTCCTCTGGTCCCTCCCACCCTCTCCTCTGGTCCCTCCCACCCTCTCCTCTGGTCCCTCCCACCCTCTCCTCTGGTCCCTCCCACCCTCTCCTCCACCCCTCTCCTCTGGTCCCTCCCACCCTCTCCTCTGGTCCCTCCCACCCTCTCCTCCACCCCTCTCCTCCTGTCCCTCCCACCCTCTCCTCTGGTCCCTCCTCCTCTCTTTTCTCCTCATCCCTTCATCCTCATGAGCAGCAGCCCCTTGCTAACAGCACAACCTCAACTCTAGTCCCATCCCTCCCTCCTCCCTCAGTGCACCAGCTCCAGCTGGCTAGCAGAGAAGGGGAGGACCCCGCTCACATAGTAGGCGATGCCCAGGGAGAGGAGGGCGATGACCACCAGCAGCAGCAGAACCCTCCAGAAGCCCAGGTCCTCCACAAACTCCTGCCACGTGGTCCTGAAGCTGGACAGGACCCCCTCGCTGCTCTGCAGGCTGGGGTTCAGCAGGGAGTGGCTCTCCATCGCACTGGAGGGAAGGAGGGAGGAGAGGGGGGGAGGGAGGGAGAAAGGGAGGAGTGTGAGGGAGGAGAAACATGGCCAGTTCCCTTCCACAGTTCTTCGGTTTGAAGTCATCCCCCATTTCTTCCACACTCCTCTTCTGTTCTACCCACCACCTCTCCTCCCTCTCCTCCTCCTCCTCACCTCCCCTCCCCTCTCCTCCTCCTCCTCACCTCCCCTCCCCTCTCCTCCCCCTCCTCACCTCCCCTCACCTCCCTCCCCTCTCCCCTCCTCCTCACCTCCCCTCCTCCTCACCTCCCTCTCCTCCTCCTCCCCTCCTCCTCACCTCCCCTCCCTCTCACCTCCCTCTCCTCCCCTCCCTCCACCTCTCCTCCTCCCCCCTCCCTCCCTCTCTTCTCACCTCTCCTCCCTCTCCTCCTCCTCTCACCTCTCGCTCTCAGCCATCTGCATGGTCTCCAGTTTGGAGTGCGCTCCCCTGTTGAAGCCCTTCAGCTCCTGCTCCTCCAGACCCTCCAGCAGGCGGATGGCGTCCTTGTTCACGCCACGCCTCTTCGCCAGCACCAGGGGCGTCGAGCCGTTGTGGTTACTGAAGACGATAAACACACACACACAGACACACACACAGACACAGAAACACACACACACACACACAGACTCCTATCATGCCTTGCTGCACATCAAAGGGGTTCGATTCTAGAACAGGGGTGTGTCCTGCCAGTTGGACATGTTTCCCTGCTCCAGCAGCGAGGCTGCACGTCTCTTTTCTGTCGCTCTTTCAAAATAAAAGTCCCAAATGTACACTTCCTTTTTTAGACATATTCCTGAGGGAGACACATACAGCATTTACCCCAGCCCCCCCTCCCACCCCTCCCAGCCCTCCCCCCTCACCAGATGTCTATCTTCAGCCCGTTGGACACCAGGAACTGGATGGTGTCCACGTGTCCGCACAGGTGCAGCGCCGTGTTGCCTTGGTAATCCGTCGCCAGGAGGTCCGCCCCGAACTTGTGCAGGAAGCGGCAGATGTCCACGTTGCCGCGGGCGGCGGCCAGGTGGAGGCCCGTGCGGCCCCGGCTGTCCCGGATGTTGGGGTCGCAGCCTGTCTCCAGCAGCCGCTTGGCGAACGGCAGGTCCCCGTCGATGCAGGCCTGCAGCAGCGGCACACTGCTCTGAGACGAGTCCGTGATGAAGACATAGGACATGTCCGAGTGGCTGTCGGAAAATTCCAGCGTACCTGAGGGGGGGAGGGGGGGGGGGGGGGGGGGAGGGTAAAGAGATGGAGGAGAGAAGGGAGAGGAGTGGGGAGAGAGTGTAAAGAGATGGAGTAGAGGGTAGATAGACGGAGGAGAGGGTAGATAGACGGAGGAGAGGGTAGATAGACGGAGGAGAGGGTAGAGAGACGGAGGAGAGGGTAGAGAGATGGATGAGAGGGTAGATAGATGGAGGAGAGGGTAGATAGATGGAGGAGAGGGTAGATAGATGGAGGAGGGGGTAGAGAGATGGAGGAGAGGGTAGATAGACGGAGGAGAGGGTAGATAGATGGAGGAGAGGGTAGATAGATGGAGGAGAGGGTAGAGAGATGGAGGAGAGGGTAAAGAGATGGATGAGAGGGTAGATAGATGGAGGAGAGGGTAGATAGATGGAGGAGGGGGTAGAGAGATGGAGGAGAGGGTAGATAGATGGAGGAGAGGGTAGAGAGATGGAGGAGAGGGTAGATAGATGGAGGAGAGGGTAGATAGATGGAGGAGAGGGTAGATATATGGAGGAGGGGGTAGAGAGATGGAGGAGGGGGTAGATATATGGAGGAGGGGGTAGAGAGATGGATGAGAGGGTAGAGAGATGGAGGAGAGGGTAGATAGATGGAGGAGAGGGTAGATATATGGAGGAGGGGGTAGAGAGATGGAGGAGAGGGTAGATAGATGGAGGAGGGGGTAGATATATGGAGGAGGGGGTAGAGAGATGGATGAGAGGGTAGAGAGATGGAGGAGAGGGTAGATAGATGGAGGAGAGGGTAGATATATGGAGGAGGGGGTAGAGAGATGGAGGAGAGGGTAGATAGATGGAGGAGAGGGTAGATATATGGAGGAGGGGGTAGAGAGATGGAGGAGAGGGTAGATAGATGGAGGAGGGGGTAGAGAGATGGAGGAGAGGGTAGATAGATGGAGGAGAGGGTAGATATATGGAGGAGGGGGTAGAGAGATGGAGGAGAGGGTAGATAGATGGAGGAGGGGGTAGAGAGATGGAGGAGAGGGTAGAGAGATGGAGGAGGGGGTAGAGAGATGGAGGAGAGGGTAGATAGATGGAGGAGGGGGTAGATAGATGGATGAGAGAAGGTGGATAGGAGAGTGAATAATCAGAGTGTATGTAACGCTGCCGGGAGAGAACACTGTGCTTTGTTTAAACAGTAACTGTAGTCTCAGGTTAACTAGCATGTAGCTGCCATGTCTGGTGGATCAGCAGAAAGGTTAAAGACCCTTGAGAAGCATCTTTAACTGGAACAACAATCTTTAACTTGACAACAACAAAATGGCTTTTTTAATGGATCCTAAAAGTAAAACTACAAATGAGGCCCGAGACACGTGCATCAATAATAATAAAATAATAATAACATCAATAATAATAATATCAGGAGAGAAACACAGGAAGCCAAAAACTGACCAGAGACTATGACAGTTAACAGCACTGCTGCTATCTAGCAACTGTTCATAATGTTCAACTGTTTAACTGTTAATAATGTTATAATGTTAATAATGTTATAATGTTAATAATGTTATAATGTTCAACTGTTAATAATGTTATAATGTTATGATGTTCAACTGTTAATAATGTAATAATGTTATAATGTTAATAATGTTATAATGTTGAACAGTTAATAATTTTATAATGTTGAACAGTTAATAATGTTATAATGTTGAACTGTTAATAATGTTAATAATGTTATAATGTTATAATGTTGAACAGTTAATAATTTTATAATGTTGAACAGTTAATAATGTTATAATGTTGAACTGTTAATAATGTTATAATGTTAATAATGTTATAATGTTATAATGTTGAACTGTTAATAATGTTATAATGTTAATAATGTTATAATGTTGAACTGTTAAAACGGTTAATAATGTTTAAACTCTGAGCAGCGTTACTACGCAACTAGCTAGCATTAGCCTGCTAGCCATACAACAAACGTCTACATCGTCAGCCTGTCTGAAGTATTTCCCAGCACATCAGTCACCTGAAGGCCACAGGTGAACCCTTAAACACGCCTGCTATCCTGATCAGAACACTTACCTGTTGATTTATCCCAATTAAGATGAGAAAACTGGAGAATCCGCTTCAGAGGCGCTGCTGTTGTTTTGATTCTGAAGGAGCCCAGAAGTACGTACAGCTGGGACGTCGTCGACGCTGTGATCACGTCATCACGTTTTTTCACGGCGCTGCAATTATCTGTGATTTGACGAGACGACTGTTCTGATTTCTGATTTTGTTTTTGATTTTGTTTTGATTTCCATTTCTGGGCCACACAACTCATGAGATAAGAAAAAACTGTATTTTTTATGTATTATTATATTATATTTATATTAAGTTTATAATAAAGTTTAGTTATTTATGTAGACCTGCTACGGATAAAGTTGGAGGTAAAAGGTCAGTCTGTCATCATTACTGCTGTAAGGTCACGGATGAAGGAGGCAACAAAATCACCTAAATATTCAACTTTAATGTTCTATCGTCAGTTATTCAGCACAGCAGTCTACAATCTGAAGATAATTGTTTCTCAACGGAAAATAATCTCATCCATAATCACACAGCCAAGATTCGAAGATTGTTTCACATCAACACCTCACTTAAATGCAACATATTCTAGAAATTAATTTAGTTTCAATACTTTATTTCGTAGAAAGACACATTTTCAAACCTGTTGGCGCGCGCTCCTCTTTGAGGAGTCCGTATATTCAGTCAGAGCTACAGGCACGTGAGTCCATAGTATAAATGTAGAGCATATTTGAAATTAATAATATTCTTACATCATTTGTATTTTGTCAGATTCATCTGCAATGGCGGAATCAAGAGGATAATATCAAAAAGACCCCCCCCCCCAAAAAAAACAAAACATGACCCACATTATTGGAATAATCCTTGATGGATATATTTCAGTTCTACCACAGTCATCCCCCCCGCCCCCCCCCCCCCCCCATAAACAAGAACAACAGAAATTCAGTAAAACAACAAATATTCAACATCTTTAAAGAACCAGAATACAGATGTAATATAATTACAGTCTAGATTACAAAGAGCAGGAAAGAGAGCGAGAGAGAAAGAGAGAAAATAATCCTAAAATAGAGTCTAGGTTGTGTAGGCCTACATGTCAGTTAGGATGTGTTCTTCACTTAGTGGTCATAGTGGTTAAACAAAGAGACACCTTGTACATCTAGCACCGTCTGATCAGAATCTGAACGACCTTAAACACAGATCTAAGATCAGTTTGCCTCCATTCCAGATGTGTAACACATAACAGAAGATGGTTTTGATACCTGAAAACAAGGTTAAAAGGGAACTTATGTTTCCTAAGTATAGGTTGCTCTGTAACATGACACAATGTGGTGTTTCATAAGCATATGTACAATAATAAACATTCTTGTGCAGGTGTGTGTGTGTGTGTGTGTATTCATGCCAAGCTGGTCTGTTTGTCACTAGAACAGGATTGATTGGAGGCTTTGGGAAACCCACATTTTGGTCACAACAGGTTTCTAAGGGGAACAAAGTGAAGCGGAGCTTTGAGCCGTGAACATCTCCATGTTCTCAGTGTTCTAAGGTTCCAAACTCTCTGTGGGGGGGGGGGGTATGTGTGTATTCTTGACTGACAGTCAGCAAGACCTACCAGGTTTGCATGCTGTGGTTACGGTGACAAAATAAAACCTCGGGGCAAGGGGTGGGGGTGGGGGGGGTGGGGGGGGTACAGGTGAGACATTAAGAAGTCTGGAGAGGCTCAGGTCTCACCTGTGTGGACATCCTGCTCTGTGGAACATGGTTCCAGAGAGAACCATTTCAGTTCTCTGCAGAACAAGGCTCAATACATATAGAGGGACTGGATCAGTGCCAAGTGGGGTAGGGGTTAGGGGTCAGGGGTCAGGGTAGGGGTGGGTTAGGGTACACACATTCCCAGAGGTAGCCAGGAACAAAACGAAAAATGAAAAGAAATCATTAGCAACAAACAAAGAAAACAACAATAACAACAACAAAAGGTAATAGCACCACTGTCAATGATAATCTAGTGTTTAACAATGCAACCATCACCCCTCTCCCTCTATCTTCCCCCTCCACGACTCTCTCTCTCTTCCCAGGTGTAACTCTAGCCCACTTGAAGGAGAGGGGTGTCATATTCAGGCATTGTTTTTTATTTTCATTTTTTTTCTCTCGATCGCCTCATCATCTCTCTCCTTGTCTGTCTGAGGGTCACCATCTCCTCAGTCAATGCACCAGTCTCTCACAGAGCCTCCTCTTCCTCTCTCCTCTTCTTCCACCAGGCCTCATCCTCCTCTTCCTCCCTCTCTCCAGGCCTTCACAGGAGCTTGCTGCAGACCTGACAGCGACTGACCCTTGACCTCTCCAGGCCCCCCTTCAGGGTGTCGGCGTTGGGGGAGTGCTCGAACTGCCGCTGGGGGTCCACGGTGGTCAGCCAGAAGCTGTACTTGTTGGCGAAGTAGTGGCACGTGCCTTTGGCACCGTTGCACTCGATAAAGGGCGTGGCCCGGAAGTCCTCCAGGCACGAGCCGGGGGAGACCAGGGACTGACCGCCGCCCTCCGCCCCCGCCGCCGTGTGCTGGGGGGAGGAGAGGAGTGGGAGGGGGGCGAGGAGGGAGAGAGGGGGGAGTTGAGATTAGAGAAGAAGAAAGCAAAGGAAACATCAATATCATCATAAAAAAACAACAACCAAAAAACATCAGACAGATGAAACATGCAGAACTACATTTCCCATAAGGCATCAGCTCACCATGAGGAAGGAGTGTCCTATCCACAAGCTCCTCCAGCCCGCCGGGCACATGGGGATGGTCTGGTCCTGCGAGTGCACGGCCACGGCCTGCGACGGAGCCTCGCACACCGAGCAGCGGCTGATATACGGACGGATGCTCTCCTCCGCCACGGGCATCATGGGGATGGGCGCCGTGGTGGACAGCCAATAGGATTTGTCGTTGCGGGAGGCGTAGTAGCAGATCTCGCTGGGCGTGCAGTAGAGGAAGGGGATGGTGTTGAAACGAGGGAGACAGGAGCCAGCCAGACCTGAGGGGGGGGGGGGAAAGCAAGGGGAAGGAGAGAAGGGGGAGGAGGACAAAAGGGAGGAGCGAGGACAAAAGAAAGACATGATGAGAGAAAGGATGGAAGGGTCCACGATATATTGTTACACCCCTAGTGTGTACATGTGTGTGTATTCATGAACATGCTTGTGTGTGTGTGTGTGTGCCAGCCTCACCCAGGTCCTGGTTGTGAGCCTTCTCCTGTCCCTCCACATACAGCAGGCTGTATCCCTCCCACAGCTGGGCCATGCCCTGGGGGCACATGGGCACCTGGCTGGTCTGGCTGTGCTTCACCAGGGTGTAGCCGATGCTGCTGCTGCGGCCCACGCTGCCGGGGGGCCCCGGGAGGCCGGGGGAACCAGACTCCCCTGAGGGCGGTGGGGGGGGGGAGGTATAGACATGAGGATGTAAAGGTGTGGAGGGGTGAGATTGGGTTCACACAATGATGACAGCATGCGGGACAGACCGACAGACAGCACACACACACAGACACGCACACAGAGACACACACACACACACACACACTCTACGCAGGGGCAGAGGGGTGATGATGCCCCCTTCACATATCTGACTGCCCCCTCATATATGCCTGTCTAGAACCGGCCCTGACACACATAACACACCTTGTAAACCGAAGGGTCCTGGGAACCCAGGAGGTCCAGGGTCTCCTACTGGCCCGTTCAACCCAGGAGACCCTCCCCTCCCCAGCTTCCCCACACTGCCGGGCCTGCCCTTAGATCCTGGAACACACACACAGGCGAGAAGGGTTAGGGATGAAACGGTGTAAGTGTGTGTGTGTGTGTGTATAATCTTGCGTGTGCGGTTCTGACCTTCTCTCCCTGGTGTGCCAGGCTGGCCGGGTTCTCCAGGGACTCCTGGATGTCCTTTCTGGCCTGGGGGGCCCTGGTCCCCAAAGGGCTTGGTGTAGTCCCTGGGTGGGAGGCTGATGCCAGGAAGACCCTTACGCCCCGGAATACCTGGAGGGGTGGATGAGGAGGAGGAGGAAGAGGAGGGTGGAGGAGGAGGAGGAAGAGGGTGGAGGGGGAGGAGGAAGTGGGTGAAGAGGAAGGGGGAGAGTGTAGAAGGAAGAGGAAGAGAAGGTTGGAGGAGGAAGAGGAGAGTGGAAAATGGAGGGAGAAGATTTAGATGAGAAACAAATTCCTTTTTTCAATCTTCCCTCAGCTACAAAAAATAAATCCTCTCTAAACACATTGCTCACCTCTATAACCTTTGGGCCCTTTGCCTCCGAAGTATCCTGGATCTCCACGATACCCAGGGCCTCCTGGGAGTCCGCTATACCCAGGATCGCCTCTCAGCCCTGGGGAAGCACAGCCAGCGTACAGCCCATCAGACCAACCACGGTATCCCTTTCAGACTTTAGAACGACAATCCTGCTGATCTGCGGGAGGACGGAGGGTGGTGGGCTGACCTTTTAACCCAGGGTTTCCATTCTGTCCTGGGCCTCCGGGGTTACCAGGGTCTCCCTTCCTCCCAGGGGTGCCGGGGAAGCCTGGCAGCCCAGGGTCACCTCTGTCTCCCTGGGCCGTACCTGGACCGGGGGGCCCTGGTTGGCCTGGAGGTCCACGGAAACCTGGAGAGGAGAGGAGGAGATGGTGAGGTGGTGATGGAAGAGACAGAGGGAGAGACGGAGTTGGAGGGATAGAAGAAGAGATGCAGGGAGATTGGAAGGAGAGGTGGAGTGTGTGTGTGATTACCTTGCTCTCCATCCAGACCAGGTAACCCGGGGTTACCGAGAGGGCCAGGGATATCAGAGCCTACGGTCTCTCCCCGAGGGCCAGGGAGACCAGGGAACCCTGTCTGCCCAGGACCACCTGAGACACACACACACACACACACATCAGAATCCCACACCTGGTATAATACTTACTATATACTTGTAATATATTCAAAGAGATCTAGGGGCTGGGGGGACCCAGCATGTCCCCGCATGGGATCGTCTCCAGCGGGTTACACGATGGACGCGTGGGATAAGTGGCGTGTCGTGTGCCTGTCGGAACCTTCTGTCGAGGACGTCGAGGACCTCTACATATTGGGATTTATGATGGCCGTAGGTTGAAGTGCCTTGCCCAAGAACACAACGCCGTTTCGGCACGGCCGGGGGAGTCGAACCGCCATCCTTCTAATTACTAGCCCGATTCCCTAACCACTTAGCCACCTGACTCCCAGGCGCTTGTGTGATCCTACCTTGCACGCCCCTCTCTCCTTTGGCCCCGGGGAAGCCAGGCTGTCCAGGGTAGGAGGCTCCTCTCTCACCCTTCAGCCCATTCGCCCCAGGGATCCCTGGGTGACCCCCCTCCACGTGACCTGTATGCACACACACACACACACACACACAAACATGTATGTTGTTGAGACACAGATTAAGGCGATCAAGATTCTAGAATCCAGAAGGATTCACTAGGGCTGTACACCAATTAGCCAATCAACCAATAATTTGAACCAATTAATCTATCAATCAACCAATGAGGATGCTGACCAGGGTTTCCAGGAGGTCCTTTGGGTCCTGCCAAACCGTTGAGCCCATCCAGGCCAGGAGATCCAGGTAGACCTGCAACCACAGAAGAAGAGAACGTTTGTGTCGGTAGGTTTAAGTGTGTGATTTGGTGTGTGTTGGTGAGAGTGTGTGTGTGTGTGTGTGTGTGTGTGTTTGACAATGCGAGTATCTCACCTTTGTCTCCAGGACCCCCAGGACCCCCAGGCTGACCTGCAGGCCCATCCAGACCTCTGCCTCCTGGGTAACCATCCAGGCCCTTCAGGCCAGGGAAACCAGGAGGACCTGTGGAAGGGAGAGAGGGAGACGGATGGAGGGAGGGAGGGGAGAGAGAGGAAAGGGGTAGAAAGGAGAGAGGGAGAGAGAGAAGGAGGGAGAGAGGGAAGGGAAGAAGGGAGGGATGGAGGGAAGGATGGAGAGAGAGAAAGAGAGAGAGAGGGAAGTAGAGAGGAAGGAAGGGACGGAGGGAAGGAGGGATGGGGAGAAAGAGAGAGAGAGGGAAGTAGGGAGGGATGAAGGGACGGAGGGAAGGAGGGATGGGGAGAAAGAGAGGAATGAGAGGAGGGAGGGAGAGTTGGAGGTTAGGAGTGCGCAGGTCAGAAAAGGAAGAAGGAGTTCAGTGGAGGCATGTGTCCAATCCAAGAATGTCCCCAGCTCTTTCCCTCTATGTGTGTGTGTGTGTATGTGTGTGAGTGTGTGTGTGAGTGTGTGTGTGAGTGAGTGTGTGAGAGTGTGTGTCCATCCTCACCCTGTAGTCCAGGCCTCCCAGGTTCTCCCGGCGCTCCTTTCTGTCCAGCGGCCCCCGGGCCTCCTGGGTAACCATTGTCACCGGGGGCCCCATCGTTACCCCGCCCACCTGAGACCAATCACCAATCAGATCAAACAGTTCACAAACACGCAAATCCAACCAATCCTGTTTCACAAACACGCAAATCCAACCAATCCTGTTTCACAAACACGCAAATCCAACCAATCCTGTTTCAGCATTCGTAAAAAAAAAATTTTTGGGGGGGGGGGGGGGGGGGGGGGGGGGGGGGTTTGCCGGCAGGACCACAGCCCAGGATGGTGAGCCTTACCTGGGTACCCATTGTCCCCTGGCTGGCCCTTGGCTCCAGAAGTGCCTGGGAAGGCCCGCGTTTCTCCTCTTTCACCTGAAGAGACAGAAATGAAAGTCACGAGACGCAGAAGAACGAGGAACCAGGAAGGAGAGAGGTCAGAGAGGTTTGACCCGGAAGTGAAACTGCGAGGCCCTAGCGGTCACTCACCTTTGCCCCCAGGCTGGCCGGAGCTTCCAGGGTTGCCAGGGAAACCAGGTGCTCCGTCATCGCCCTACAGACACAAAATGGTTGAAATCATGTTTGTGTACATAGTCTTATGTAAAGCATGTGTGTGTGTGTGTGTGTGTGTGTGTGAGACATACCCTGGGTCCAGGGGTTCCAGGGAAGCCAGGGATTCCAGAGGCCCCCTTGATCCCAGAGTACCCTGGGGGTCCTGGGGTCCCGGGGAGGCCAGGCTGCCCTGGGGCCCCCTTGCTCTGGTCAGGAAACCCTGGGAGTCCTGGAAGACCCTGGCGGCCAGGCTGGCCTGGGAAACCCTTGTCACCTAAAGACACAAGATGGAGGGTGGAGGACAGCAGGTTTGACACAAAATGGCGGCTTGTGGTGTTTGTGTGTATGTGTGAATGTGAGAGTGTGTGTGTGGGTGAGAGAGTGTGTGAGAGAGTGTGTGTGAGAGAGAGTGTGTGAGAGAGAGTGTGTGTGTGAGAGAGAGTGTGTGAGAGAGTGTGTGTGAGAGAGTGTGTGAGAGAGTGTGTGTGTGAGAGAGTGTGTGAGAGAGTGTGTGTGAGAGAGAGTGTGTGAGAGAGAGTGTGTGTGTGAGAGAGAGTGTGTGAGAGAGTGTGTGTGAGAGAGTGTGTGTGAGAGAGAGTGTGTGAGAGAGTGTGTGAGAGAGTGTGTGTGAGAGAGTGTGTGAGAGAGTGTGTGTGTGAGAGAGTGTGTGAGAGAGTGTGTGTGTGGGTGAGAGAGTGTGTGTGTGAGAGAGTGTGTGAGAGAGTGTGTGTGAGAGAGTGTGTGAGAGAGTGTGTGTGTGAGAGAGTGTGTGAGAGAGTGTGTGTGAGAGAGAGTGTGTGAGAGAGTGTGTGTGAGAGAGAGTGTGTGAGAGAGAGTGTGTGTGTGAGAGAGAGTGTGTGAGAGAGTGTGTGTGAGAGAGAGTGTGTGAGACAGGGTGTGTTGGAGCGTACCTCGAGGTCCGGTGAAGCCAGGAAGGCCGTTGGGGCCGCTTTCTCCGTTCTCTCCCTTCTCCAGATACTCCACCCTGGAGGGGAGGGAGGGGGGCCCTGGGGGACCTTGGTAACCACGGTCACCTGGAACACACACACGCACACAAAACATACAGACACACACACACACACGGACACACACATGATGTTCAGACACTGCCTCTCCCAGTCACTTCCTCCTTGTCTCAGTCTTGGTTCTGTCCTGGTTCTGTCTCAGTCCTGGTTCTGTCCTGGTTCTGTCTCAGTCCTGGTTCTGTCTCAGTCCTGGTTCAGTCCTGGTTCTGTCTCAGTCCTGGTTCTGTCTCAGTCCTGGTTCTGTCCTGGTTCTGTCTCAGTCCTGGTTCTGTCTCAGTCCTGGTTCTGTCCTGGTTCTGTCTCACTCTTGGTTCTGTCTCAGTCCTGGTTCTGTCTCAGTCCTGGTTCTGTCTCACTCTTGGTTCTGTCTCAGTCCTGGTTCTGTCTCACTCTTGGTTCTGTCTCACTCTTGGTTCTGTCTCAGTCCTGGTTCTGTCTCAGTCCTGGTTCTGTCTCAGTCCTGGTTCTGTCCTGGTTCTGTCTCAGTCCTGGTTCTGTCTCACTCTTGGTTCTGTCTCACTCTTGGTTCTGTCTCAGTCCTGGTTCTGTCTCACTCTTGGTTCTGTCTCAGTCCTGGTTCTGTCTCAGTCTTGGTTCTCTCCTAGCCCCTCTACGGTACCTTTGAGTCCTTTGGCACCGTAGTATCCAGGTTCTCCGTCCCTCCCCAGACCCCCAGGCAACCCTTTCCCCCCTGGGCGACCAGGTTCTCCGGGGTTCCCATTCATTCCAGGGAAGCCCAACAATCCGGGGGAGCCCCTTTCACCTGTCAGAGGGGGGTGGGGAAAGAGGTGTGAGCATGATGTCACTGTGTTCCTATGGCAACCGATGGAAAGCAGAGGACCAGGCAAAACATGATGTGATCAGAGGTGGGAGTGTGTTTGTGTGTGTGTGTCTGTCATTGTTGTGCAGGTGCATCTGAGATGTGTGTGTTTTCTGTCCTCCACTCCTACCCTTTCGTCCAGGTACGCCAGGGATGCCGTCTCGGGATCCAACCCCTGGAGGTCCAGGGGGGCCCCTGAGTCCTGGAGACCCGTTCAGGCCAGGCTCTCCTGGGGAGCCCTTCATGCCTGCAGGCCCAGGGGCTCCAGGGTCACCTCTGGCTCCCTTCCCCCCTGGAAAACCTGTGGGGGAGGGGGAGGGGGGGGAGTGGGGAGAAGAAAAGGTGGGGCGAGGAGGATGGAGGGGGGAGGAGGAGGAGAGAGAGGAGGAGGAGAGAGAGGAGGAGGAGAGAGAGGAGGAGGAGAGAGAGGAGGAGGAGAGAGGGATTTGAGTAACAGGTAATGAAGCATTGAGTCACAACACATCTGCATACAACCACAACTCTAAAATACTAGAACTGTAGAATCCTTTGACACATCAGCTGTACACTTACCTTACCTTAGAGCTCTACTCACCTGAGGACCATCTAAAACACACACACACACACTCATCCACACACAGCAGCAGTGAACACACCTGTCACTCGCAGCCAAACATCACAGCCAACTTTAGCCACAACATCTGCCCACCAATCCAACACTGGAAGCCCTTCATTGGTTCCATGGCAGTGCTTTAATTACCCAGAGGAAAGCTGTGATTGCACTGGGATTGGAGGTGAGATTGGGGACGGTAATGCAGGTGAATGATCGCTCGGTCAGAGAAGCTCAGTGATACAGAGAAGCTTTTAGTTTTGACTTGTGGTTGCCAACGGACACAGTCAAACCACATGACATGAAAAGCTGGACTCAAAGTCTAGTTCCAGAGGTGTTTTCCGGTTCAAACTGGTGGTTCCAGGAGAGACGTTCTAGAAGGTGTGCAGCTTCTAGCCGGATATGTTTTAGAAGGACACGTTCTAGAATGTCAAGGGGTTCTGGATTATAAAAGCTTCTAGAACGCTACTTCAGACTCATAGCGTAAGATGAGGTTGGGGCTGTTAGGATCAGAACTGCACCACCAGAACTGGTTCAATTACTCTTATCACACACTTAGTCAGTGTTACCCTGTAAAACAAATCAAACACACCCTCAATCAATTAGCAGTAATTGAGTCGGGTCTGGCAGGTAGGTAAGGTCTAGGAAAAAAGGTTCCCAAGTACTAACCGTCCCTGGAGGAGGGGATCCCTCACTGAATTGCTCCTTCCAAGGTTTCTTCCATTTTTTCTACCTAGTGAGTTTTTCTGGGAGTTTTTCCTTGTCTTCCTTGAGGGTTTAGGTTGGTTGAGGGGCGGTTCTAGGGGCATATGTGAAGCCCTCTGTGACATTGCTTGTAAAAAGGGCTATACAAATAAATGTTGATTTGATTTGATTTACTACTCAGCCCAAAAAGAGGTTCTTGAGGGGTTTATTCACCGCGTTCTCCTGAAAGGGAACCCGGAGAATCCTTCTTAGGTTCTAGACGGTACCTTTTTTCCAAGAACGTAGTTCACGCAAGCTCTGTTACTGCTACACACACTCAGTCCTGCCAGGTTGTCATGGCAGCCCAGGAGCACAGCCCCACCAGGTTGTCATGGCAGCCCAGGAGCACAGCCCTGTCAGGTTGTCACGGCAGCCCAGGAGCACAGCCCTGCCAGGTTGTCATGGCAGCCCAGGAGCACAGCCCTGTCAGGTTGTCATGGCAGCCCAGGAGCACAGCCCTGCCAGGTTGTCATGGCAGCCCAGGAGCACAGCCCTGTCAGGTTGTCATGGCAGCCCAGGAGCACAGCCCTGTCAGGTTGTCATGGCAGCCCAGGAGCACAGCCCTGTCAGGTTGTCATGGCATCCCAGGAGCACAGCCCTGTCAGGTTGTCATGGCAGCCCAGGTGCACAGCCCTGTCAGGTTGTCATGGCAGCCCAGGATGGGGTTAGTGCTGGTTCATGTAGGATGAGTTAGGGCCAAGCTGGACAGACCAACTCTGACTCTGAAAGAAAGCTTCAAATGAACCCTTCTTTCTTTCTCCTTCCCCCTCTTTTCATCCCCCTTTTCACCCCCTCCTTCACACAGCAGGGTGAGAGGTGAAGAGCTGGGGGTGAGGAGAACTGGTCTAAAGGTGATGAAGAGATGGAAGGAGGAGGCGGGTGGATGGAGGGAGGGAGGGAGGGAGGGAGTGGATGGAGGGAGGGAGGGAGGGAGGGAGGGAGGGAGGGAGGGAGTGGATGGATGGATGGATGGATGGATGGAGGGAGGGAGGGAGGGAGGGAGGGAGGGAGGGAGGGAGGGAGGGAGTGGATGGAGGGAGGGAGGGAGGGAGGGAGGGAGGGAGGGAGGGAGGGAGGGAGGGAGGGAGGGATGGAGGGAGGGAGGGAGGGAGGGAGGGAGGGGCAGGAGTATCTCACCTTGGCAGCCTAGTAGGTGACCCAACACCAAGAAGGGAAGGATGGAGGGATGAGAGGGTGGATGGAGATGATGGAGATGGTGTAAGAATACAGGGGAGGTGGAGGTGGAGGTGGAGGAGGAGGAGGAGGAAGGGTGAGGGAGATGGAGGAGAGAACAAAATGTGTGCAGTAATGGTGAACAACAGACAACCACAAATGACCCGAGACATCTCAGAAGATGGACAGAACATGGAGGGATGGAAAAGAGGAATAAGAAAGAACTGTACAGAATAAGAACATCTAACTTCAGGGCCCCAGTTCTCAGCTCAGACATGTGAGGTGTGTTTAACCCTGTGTGTTTTCATGGTTTGATGTAAACAGCACTCTTTCTGTAAGCTTTTTTACCATATAACAGTTCACTGAGAATGTACCTTAAAGAGAGAAAGAGAGAGAGAGAGAAAGAGAGAGACAGAGAGAGAGAGAGAAAGAGAGAGAGTTTTTATTTGAACTGTGGGGTCACCTGGGGCTCCGGGGAATCCTTTGGGCCCTGCAGGACCAGGGGAACCAGGAAGTCCTCCCTCTCTGTCGTCGCCAGGGAGACCAGGGAGGCCGACGGAGCCAGGGTAGCCGTCCTGACCTCGCTCACCCTTCAGTCCAGGAACACCAGAACGCCCCTCGAAACCTGGAGAGTCCAGAAGACAAGGATCAGCCCCCAGAGTAGAGTACAGTAGCGTACAGTAGAGTACAGTAGAGTACAGTAGAGTATACTAGAGTACAGTAGAGTACAGTAGAGTATAATAGAGTACAGTAGAGTACAAAATAGTACACTAGAGTACAGCAGAGTACAGTAGAGTATAATAGAGTACAGTAGAGTACAGTATAGCAGAATATGGTACAGTATAGTACAGTAGAGTATACTAGAGTACAGTAGAGTACAGTAGAGCAGAATATGATACAGTAGAGTACAGTAGAGTATACTAGAGTACAGTAGAGTATACTAGAGTACACTAGAGTACACTAGAGTACAGTAGAGCAGAATATAGTTCAGTAGTGATTCAGCTTCACCCACCAGGTCCTCCAGGCAGTCCTGAGTCTCCAGGCAGGCCTTTGTCCCCCGGGCCCCCAGGAAGACCAGGCTGTCCTGGGGCCCCAGGAGTGGCCCCCAGCACCTCCCCAGGCTGGCCCTTCTGACCAGGCCTTCCCGGCAGCCCATCCTTCCCTGGGGCCCCGTTGCTGACTCCTCCTGGGATACCTGGGGCCCCAGCATCCCCCCTGGGGCCTGGGAAACCTGGAAGGGAGAGATGGGGAGAGAGATTACCCTGTGTTACCCTGTGTGTTACCCTGTGTTACCCTGTGTGTTACCCTGTGTTACCCTGTGTGTTACCCTGTGTGTACCCTGTGTGTTACCCTGTGTGTAACTGTGTTACCATGTGTGTAACCCTGTGTTACCCTGTGTGTTACCCTGTGTGTATTTGTGTTACCATGTGTGTTACCCTGTGTGTTACCTTGTGTTACCCTGTGTTACCCTGTGTGTTACCCTGTGTGTTACCTTGTGTGTTACCCTGTGTGTAACTGTGTTACCCTGTGTGTTACTGTGTGTTACTGTGTGTTACTGTGTGTTACTGTGTGTTACCCTGTGTGTTACTGTGTGTTACCCTGTGTGCTACTGTGTGTTACTGTGTGTTACCCTGTGGTCCTGGTTGTCCTCCAAAGCCAGGATCTCCTCTCTCTCCCTTCTGCCCATCGAACCCTGGACGACCTGGGCCCCCAGGGAAGCCTGGCTGGCCCTTAGGACCTGGAACCCCCCCAGACACACACACACAAGCACACACACAAACAGACACATACAGACATTAATGTGTGTGTACCCTCCCTCCCTCGCTCTCTGCTGCCTCTCCTCCCTGAAGGGGCAGAAGAGCGAGCTGGTCCAGCTGAGGGAACCTTACCTGGCGCTCCCGGTACACCTGGGCGTCCCGGCTCTCCGCTCTCACCCGGGATACGGCACGGGATTGTCGTCCCTGGTAACAGCCAATCACATCACGGTTAACACAAAGACATTAGCAGGAGTGCACCTAAGGTGCAACAGTGTCTCGGTGACCAGGAGAGCCCTACTGAAAAGATATCTAGTATAGATCTACTGTATATATATATATGATATATCTATTGTATCTATGATATCTATATACTGTATAAATATATATTATATACATAATAATCTAAATATATCACCTTACTGTTCCAGCAGGCTTTACACTGCCTTAATATCCTACAGCATGAGACTACAGTCCTGAACTTTCTCGAATAAATATCCTGTCTATCGCACACAATCCTCACAACTTAATACCTCCCTAACTTACTGTGCATGACTACATGAACCCTAACACCTCTATTAGAGTGATGTTCTAACTCTGCCTAACCAGTGAAATGTTCCTTTTTACACACGCAGAATCCACTCAGATCCTCTCAGGCTCACTTGATCCGTTGATCGATCGATTTAATTGATTGATTGTCTTCCAAATCACTGGTTGGGGCTTCACCATCAGAAGATGTTTATTGACGTTGGTTATGTTGGATTGGAAAATGACTTGTTATGTTTGGATTAAATGTTGTTAGTAAATTAGATTTATCTGGTGTTAAAAGTGATTGACCGTTAACAGGTTATTCAAAGTAAATTGTTATGCTGAAGGAACATTATAGAGACACCAGGTCAATATCTCCCTGCTGTGTCTAATTCAGGAAATACATAATGTATCCACATATTGTGAGTATCCCTGTTTCAAGTCTCTCCTTGTCAATTCAGTCCTCCTCTCTATCTCTATCAAACCTTTTTCCTCTGTAGCCCTTTGTTCATTGGTTAAAGCACTTAGCAGAGGCGGGGCTCAACACATGCACCAGGCTTCAGCAGCTCTGATTGGAGGAGAAGGAGAGCGGCCGTTAACACGCTGCAAAACTGCCTCTGTCCATGGATTGGATGGAACACCTCGAGGTCAAGAGTGGGCGGGATCTAGGAGTCAAGTGGGCGGGATCAATGGGAACTTTGCTGCGTCACGGCACATCCTGATAGGCAGAAGGCTCATTGTCAGGTGTCAATCATCAACTGACTCCACTCAAATGGAATCCCTGAAGACCAGAGGGAGAGGCATCCATTGGGGCCATCATGACAAATGATTCACACGCATCTAATGAGCGTTCTGTCCAATAGGATTGTTTCAAAAGACTCCCCATTTCCCAGAATGCCCTGCGCAGAGGTGTCAGATACAATATGGAAGGGCAGCGGTACTCTAGGTTCCTGAGCAACACACACACACACTCTCTCTCTCTCGCTCTCTCTCTCTCTCTCTCACACACACACACACACACACACACCTCAGCAGACAACAATCAACCATCCAACCAGTTTGTCATTGGACGCTTCTGGTTCAAGATGGCTGATTCTAGGTCTTTGCAAACCCGAGGAGGTTTATAGCTGAGTGTGTGTGTGTGTGTGTGTGTGGAAGAGAGAGTGTGTGAGCGAGTGTGTGCGGCTCAGGGTCTATATGTAGTGCAGCTTAAGCTTCTCACCTCCTTCTGTGAAGGAGACCTCATTATCCTGCATACAGCTGATGTCACCTGGTCAGACAGACATGCATAGAAGAATCAGAGATGGATGGAGGGATGGATGGAGGGATGGATGGAGGGAGGGAGGGATGGATGGAGGGAGGGATGGATGGATGGAGGGATCAGGTGAGGAGACAGAGGGAGGTATAGGAAGAGAGAGAGAGATAGGTGATAGAGAGAGGGAGTGAGAGAGAGGAGACAGAGAGAGAGAGAGAGAGGGAGGGAAAGGGAGGGCGAGAGAGAGAGGTAGGGAGGGAGAGAGGGTAGAAGAGAGAAAGAGAGGGTAGTGAGAGAGAGCGAGAGAGAGAGAGAGAGAGAGAGGGAGAGAGGGAGGGAAAGGGAGGGCGAGAGAGAGGTAGGGAGGGAGAGAGGGTAGAAGAGAGAAAGAGAGGGTAGTGAGAGAGAGCGAGAGAGAGAGAGAGAGAGAGAGAGAGAGGGAGGGAGAGAGAGAGCGAGAGAGAGAGAGAGAGAGAGAGAGAGAGAGAGAGAGAGAGAGAGAGGGAGGGAGAGAGAGAGCGAGAGAGAGAGGGAGAGAGACAGGAACGGAGGCAGTAAAGGTGGCAGAGAACAAGCCATTCAGGGTCAATTACGGTAATAAGCAAACAGTGTCACGCCAATCAACGCATTAGCCAATCAAATCATCACTCGTCATACAGTCAGCAAATCAGAATAGAGAAAAATTGAATCATTCAATTAACATAGCTCATTCAGTTAAAGCAAGAGCAAATTAAACATGTTAGGTTCATTCTAATGTTCTCAATCAAGGTCATCATCTTGAAGAGCAGGGGAGGGATGGACATTAAATGTAGATGTATATTAAATAGTTTGGGTGGGTGAATATTGGATGAAATATCACCTGCATCCATCTCAACCCATAACAAGGTGACCTTCTTGTGAACAGGAAAATGAATCTGATCAGGATTATGGTAACCAAAGGAGTCTCACACACACACACACACACACACACACACACACATACAGACACACACACGCACTCGCTGTCACACTGAGGGGTCAAAATGCTGTGTTTTGTGTGTCATTCAATCTCAGAGTGGATGATCAACATCAAGCTTTTAAATGACTCTTCTTCAATTGCCTCGAAGTTATCTAATATTTTCAGATATATATGACTATTATTATATATATATTGATTAAAAAATGTGTTTTCAAACTTTAGTTTTTCTCTGAGATTGAAGGAGCACAGTCAGAGGTTGCGCAATAACGGCGTTGAAAACCGCCTCAGTCTCATCTATGATGAGGCCGCAGATTACAGGTGCAGATTACAGGCTGAGAAAGAGAGGGAGCTCGTTAATGAAGCTCATTAATGAAACACGAGGAGGAGGAGGCTAGAGCAAGCTGGGGTGAACCAACCAATCGGATACGGCTTTTATACAGGCCGCTAGGACATTTGAACTAATCGGTGTAGCTTATTACAGGTGGGTGTTCATGGATTTCCTTCACGAGCTGTCCTCCAGGGGGCGCTACTGCAACATGGGCCATTTAACATGTCAGGTTATGTGATCAAGGGCCAAGTTATGGAAGTCAAGCATCCTGATAGTCTGTGTTTATGGGATTTGTAGTTTTTATTGGACCATATAGATTTTGAGGTCAGGACAGCAGGTTTATTTGTGGAGGGAATGTGATTTGCATAAAAAACATAGTACATTCTCTCTCATTCTCTCTTTCGCTCTCTTCGCTCTCCCTTTCTCTCTCTCTTTTCACTTTCCCCCTCTCTCTCTTCTTTTACTCTCTCTCTATCTTCTCTCGTCTCTCACACACACACTGCACACAAAGACCTACCCTGGAGGGTCCAGGTAGGCCAGGTTGCCCTGGTAAACCCGTTGTACCCAGGTCGCCAGGCAACCCCCGTGTTCCGGCTGTGCCAGGGTATCCGATGCCATCCTCGCCCGGCTCTCCCGCTCGGACCCTTTGCCCCAGGGAACCTGGGAAACCTTTATCTCCGATGACGCCGTAACCTCCATCACCCTGAGAGGAGAATCCGTCACACACTGTGTGTTTCTGTGTGTGTGTGTATGTGTGTGATTGTTTGTGTGTGTTTCTACGTGTGTTTCCGTATGTGTATGACTGTTCCTCGTGTGTTGTGTGTGTGTGTGTTTACTCACAGGGGGTCCAGGCTGACCAGGAATCCAGGTGTTCCGTCTCTTCCCGGCCTGCCCATGTCTCCGGGGGGGTCCCTGGGTCCCTGTGCCCCCAACTCCCCTTCAAGCCCCGGCCCACGTTGGGGTAGAAAGACTCCCCCTTCTCCCCCTTACGCCCAAAGAAACCTGGCTCTCCTGAACGGCCCTGGAGGGAGAGGAGAAGAGAGACGCCTGAAAGTGCTCCTCATCGATAGATAGATGGATGGATGGATGGGATGGATGGATGGATGGATGAAAAGACACACTGTCAGGACAGGCAAACACAGACACACACACACACACACTGTCAGGACAGGCAAACACACACACACACACACACACACACTGACAGGACTGGCAAACACACACACACACACACACAGTCTTACAGCTGGTCCTCGTTGTCCGTTGGAGCCCGGTGTGCCCTGGTCCCCAGGTTCCCCCTTGCGCCCGATGAAGCCAGGAGCTCCGTTGGCCCCAGGGCGCCTGTGGGGCCCTGTCCCCCTGTGGTGCCTCCACCAGGCAGTTACAGTCCCCAAGCTCCCCTGGAGAGAGTGGAGGAAGAGGGAGATGGAGTCAGGAGGACAGGCAGAGTTGGGAGAGAGGTGTGTCTGTGTATATGAATGTATGAGGGGGGGATGTGTGTGTGTGTGTGTGTGTGAGGAGGGATGTGTGTGTGTGTGTGAGGAGGAATGTGTGTGTGTGTGAGGGGTGTGTGTGGTTCATCTACCTCTCGGTCCTTTGAATCCTCGATCTCCTGGAAGTCCTCTGGGACCTGGAGATCCTGGAAGGCCTGGAATCTCTGAAGGGATCTGGTTACCTTCATCTGCTCACACACACACACACACACACACACACACACACACATACACGTCATACATACACACACACAAACACACACACAAACAAACACACACACATACACACACACACACACACACACAAACAAACACACATACATACATACATACACACACACACACATACACAGACACAAGACAAACACACACACACATACATACACACATACACACACACACACACACACACACACCACACACACACACGTATGTTGTATGGATTAACCAATATGCCTCAGACTTTTCCAGAGCTAGTTAGTGTACAGCAGCTGTACAGCGTTCCAACAGAAACAGGAGCTTTTGTTGTGGAGGTTTGCAGTCGGCACAAAGAGTCTCACAGCAGCAGAAACTTCCGGGTTATTATGGACTGGAAGACGAGCCTGAGGAGAAGGAGGCTCTGAGTCATGGAATATGGACGAGGCCCATGAACCATCAGAGATCAGTGGCTGTTAGATGGGCCAGAGAGAGACACCTGGTGGTGACGTGTGAGAAAGCAACTAGCTCATTATTCTGGGCTGACAGACACACACACACACACACACACATACACACTCGTTCACACACAAGCACGCACACACACACACCTAAGCCTCGTGGGCGTTACACACTCTTTCCAGGTGTGTGTCTGTGGATCTGATTGTTAGTCCACAGTGACAGAAATACACTGTTTCTGCTCAGTTTGGGTTTAGTTTCGCTCCTTATTGGGGGGGTTTTGCATGTTTCCATAGCAACACGGCCCCTGGAGTGGGGGGGGGGTTCTACCTTCTAGTGACGGGCCATGTGACAGGCCCCACGCGAGTCGCCATAGTGACGCGTGGCAGGTGTCGAAGTCTTGTCCACCAGAGGAGAGGATGAGACCGTCAGAAAATACCCTCCCTCTCTTCATCTCTCCATCATTACACCTCTACACCTCTACCTGACCTCACCTCATGTCAGCCCCTCTCTCTCTCTCTGTCTCTCTCTCTCTCTCTCTCTCACTCTCTCTCTCTCTCTCCCACTCTCTCTCTCTCTGTCTCTGTCCTCTCTCCTCTGATCTCTCTCTATCTGCTTATCTCTCTCTGTCTCTATCTCTGTCTCTCTATCTCTCTCTCTCTCTCTCTCTCACTCTCTCCTCTCTCACTCTCTCTCTCTCTCTTCTCCTATCTTTCTCTATCTCTATCTGTCTCTGTCCCTCTCTCTCTCTCCCTCTATCAAACCCATGTTCTCTCTCTGACTCCATCCCTCCATCCTCTCCTCCTCTATCTCTCCACCCTCCATCCACCCATCCATCCTCTTACAGTATTCACCGACCCAGTCATGTAATCCACAACATCCACCACTTGTCTTCCACTTGTGTGTGTGTGTGTGTTCTTAAGCGCATGAGCACACACATATATACACAGAATATTCCCGCTCAGTCAGTTCCCTGGTCTGACCACCGGGGGTGCTGTGGTACCTGCAGGAGTGACAGACAAACTGACCTCATCCTCTGTCCACCCATGACCTCACACACACACACACACACACACACCTCGAGAGATGCATCCCATAACGCCGTCTCCATGGCAGCGGCTCAGCAGACCACACAGGTCTGTTTTGCAGCTGATTTAACGAGGAGACAGCATTCCGTGCCTTTGAACAGAGGGAGGCAGAGGGCTGTGCTGCAGGCTGCCTGAGGAGCATCTTTACTGGGGTCGCTGGGTGACAGGAGGACCCTAACACTGACACAGAACCAGGCCACACACCATCACTGTGTCCTTATAAGGCCTGTCCCACACTGTGTGTGTGTGTGTGTCTCCAGTGTTTTTCTCATCTCAAGGTCTTCTGCAAAGACCATTAACAAGTACTCAGAATACACACACACACACGTGTGTGTCCACAGATGCACAAAAACGCGTTCATACACACACACACACACACACACACACTCAATAAACCGACTCACCGCATTCATCCGGTAAAGAGAAAGATTAACCTCTCCTCCAGACTCTCTCTTCTTTCTCTCCTTTCTCTCCCCATCCCCCTCTCTTTCTCTCCGACCATCCCTCTGTTCCTGAACAATGAGGCCCTCAGGGGCCCTCAGCCCAGTGCTGGGCTTCAACTATCTTTCTGACATGTCCCTTTGTCACACGCTCACACACATAACTCACACACACATAGACACACACACGCACGCATACACACATGCAAAGCCATGCCAGCAAGAACTTTACACTCTTTCTCCTTAGCATCTTGGTTACATGGTTAACTTCAGTACTCTCTCTCTCGCTCTCTCTCTTTCCCCCTTTCTCTCTTTCTCTCTCTCAGTCTTTCTCACTTTCTCTTATTTGTTCTCTCTCACTCTCTCCCTTTCTCTCTCTCTATGTCTCTCTCTCTCTCTTCCTCTATTACTCTTGAGTGGATGCAGGGGCCAGCCAGTTACCTACAGACCATTAGAGAACAGAGGGAGGGAGGGAGGGAGGGAGGGAGGGAGGGAGGGAGGGAGGGAGGAGGGAGGGAGGGAGGGAGGGAGGGAGGGAGGGAGGGAGGGAGGGAGGGAGGGAGGGAGGGAGAAAGGGAGGGAGAAAGGGAGGGAGAAAGGGAGGGAGGAAGAAAGGGAGGGAGGGGGAGATGGAGAGGAGGGAGGGGGAGATGGAGGGAGGGAGAGGACGGATGACATACATCCTGTCACCTCTTCACTTCCAGCAGCCAGACACAGACAGAGCCCCACATGTCTGACAGGAGGATGGATCACTCACCCCCTAAACGAGCGGTGTGTGTGTGTGTGGGGGGTGTGTCTGGGTGTGTGTGTGTGGGGGTGTGTGTGGGGGTGTGTGTCTGGGTGTGTGTGTGGGGG
>CM059313.1:8070000-8075000 GCA_030340665.1 Neosalanx taihuensis
TTTGGTCCGTCACGGCAGCTGGCTCTGGCTTGCTGTTCAAAGGACATGGAGGCCCCTCATTGGTCAAGCCCTGGGCAAATAGAAATACCTCAGAGGAATCCAAACAGCCAATCAGCATCCGTCAGTCACGGGATGTCAGCAGCCTCTGATGGAGACAGACTGTATTCACCTGGAATCACTGACCTCAGGTCAGGCCTTATCACAGCTGACAGACTGTATTCACCCTGGAAACACTGACCTCAGGTCAGGCCTTATCACAGCTGACAGACTGTATTCACCAGGAAACACTGACCTCAGGTCAGGCCTTATCACAGCTGACAGACTGTATTCACCTGGAAACACTGACCTCAGGTCAGTATCACAGCTGTCACACTCACATCAGCAACGTCAGACAAACTGACCCCTGGAACAGTCTTGAGTTCCCCACCAGCTCAGTCCAGATGGGGGTCAGTAAGAGACGCTGATTCGCTTCACCCGTCACACAGGACACCAGTGAAACAGACATCAAAAGAGCTGCAGTTGGTTTAAAACAAACGCGCCAGTGTGTTTCTGCTGTGTGGTTCTGCTGATGCAGGAGTGGGTCTTGAACTGGAGAAACACTAGGGTCGTGTGTTTTGGAACACAGCTGCTCTGGATGTCCTGATGGGACAAGCTGGAACACAGGCCAGCGGTCAGCCGATGACCGGGGCCACTGTCACGCCATCACACACACACACACACACACTAACACATACTCTCATTTCGCTCACAATAGACACACACACAGAGGCACAGGCAGACATTCTCTCTCAACCCAGAGAAGTGTTCTAGAATACTACCAGAACACTGTTCTAGAACTCTGCTCTGGGTGTGTTCTAGAACGCTACTCTGGGTGTGTTCTAGAACTCTACTCTGGGTGTGTTCTAGAACTCTACTCTGGGTGTGTTCTAGAACGCTAGTCTGGGTGTGTTCTAGAACGCTATTCTGGGTGTGTTCTAGAACTCTACTCTGGGTGTGTTCTAGAACTCTACTCTGGGTGTGTTCTAGAACTCTACTCTGGGTGTGTTCTAGAACACTAGTCTGGGTGTGTTCTAGAACGCTACTCTGAGTGTGTTCTAGAACTCTACTCTGGGTGTGTTCTAGAACTCTACTCTGGGTGTGTTCTAGAACTCTACTCTGGGTGTGTTCTAGAACTCTACTCTGGGTGTGTTCTAGAACGCTAGTCTGGGACACCATGTGCTTGTCAGTGTGTGTCCTTGCTCTCTGTACAACAACAAAAGGCCATAATTAACATTCAACATTCAAACTTTCTGCCTCATGATATGTAGACTATAGGGAGTGTGTTTGTGTGTCTGTGTGTGTGTATACAGTATTGACTGTAAGAGGCTTCCAGGGGTGCTACCATGGCCTATTGCCTTTACGGTATTCCAGAGGGATTTAGATAACAAACACACACACACACACATATGCAAGCCACTACATGATAAAGCCTCTACATGTTATGGCCCCTTGGTCAAATACCATCACTCAGCAGCGTGTCAGTGTGTGTGTGTGTGTGTGTGTGTGTGTGTGTGTGTGTGTGTGTGTGTGTGTGTGTGTGTGTGTGTGTGTGTGTGTGTGTGCGTGCTAGTGTGTTGTATCCCTACAGGAAGACTGATGAACTGTTAAAGGATCATATTGTCTATCCTCTGTGTTTTTCTACCTGTCTGACATCATGAAGAATTACCTGAGATCAGCTTGAGTGTGTGTGTGCATGTGTGCGTGTGTGTGCATGTGTGCATGTGTGTGTGCATGTGTGTGCATGTGTGCGTGTGTGACAGCCAAGCAATAGTTTTAGGAAAGCTTTTAGTCTCTCTAATACCAAACAGGAAGAAATGTATGGACATGAATCAGGAAAGACAGAATTCATTCTTGTTAGCATCTCTCTCAGTCTATCTCTCTCTCTCAGTCTATCTCTCTCTCAGTCCATCTCAGTCTACATCTCTCTCAGTCTATCTCTCTCAGTCTATCTCAGTCTACATCTTTCTCAGTCCCTGTCAGTCTATCTCTCTCAGTCTTAATCTCTATCAATTTCTCTCAGTCTATCTATATCTCTCTGTCTATATCTCTCTCAGTCTATCTCTCTCAGTCTATATCTCTGTCAGTCTATCTCTCTCAGTCTATATCTCTCTCAGTCTCTCTCTCTCTCTCTCTCCTCTCTCTCTCTCTCTCTCTCTCTTTATCCCTCTCTTCTGTCTCACTATCTCTCTCCCTCCCTCTATCTTTCTCGTTTTCTCTCCCTCTTTTTCCAGTGAAGCCAACCCTGGTCTGTTCCTGGGTGAATCCCCCCGTCCTGAATAAGAACAGATTCATCACTCTAGGGTGAGAAGGGGGTCACAGGTTTAAAACGGTCCTTGATGCTAAAACTGTCACCAAGAAGACACAGCAAGAGAGACACAGGGATGGGAGAGAGGAGGGAGAGAAAGAGAGAGACAGGGAAGGAGAGAGGAAGGGAGAGAAAGAGAGAGGCAGGGTACAAGATTAAGAGAGGTAAGAGAAATAGGGGAAGATAGAGGGGGAGAAAGAGAGAATGGGAGAGCAGGAGAGGTAGAGAGACACATGCCATTCATTCCAGCAGACCACAAAGAGATGATGTGTGTGTATACCCACACGTACCTGTGTGTGTGTACCTCTGGATGTGTGTGTGTGTGCCTCTGTGTGTACCTCTGTGTGTGTGTGTGTGTGCCTCTGTCTGCGTGTGTGTACCTCTGTGTGTGTGTGTGCCTCGGTCTGTGTGTGTGTGTGCTTCCATGCCATGACCCCAGTAAGGCGGAGGTCTAAATCCAGAGCCAGGGGTCAGAGGTCAAAGGGGGACTGCAGTCTCTTGGTGCTAAAGAGCTGACCTGGTTTGACTGACACACAAACATCCCACACTACACACACACGCACAAACTCACTCACACACGCACATGTAAACACACACTGCCATACATTAAACACACTTTTTTTTGTCCATTAGATAAGTAAAGGACTAGATGACATCTGTGGTGTCAGCAGCTGGTTGTATCGCTGTGTGTGCTCTTAGAAAAGATCTCTTTCGGCTTTCGACAAACTGCCTTGATATGTTGAGCCAAATGTTTGTATTTCGAATCCCAACTGCAATATGACAGCTGCTATCGTCCGGAAATCTTTAAAGTTGTTTTTGTGAAATTTCTCCTCTGAGTGATGTTTGAGGAGTCTAAGTCACTGACAGTCAGGCCTAACTTGTTAACTCTTGTCAAAGTTGTTTTTGAAAAAGACCTCAGCTTTTCTTTCCCTCTTTCTCTAAGCTTGCATTCCTCTTGTGGTTCAGTAGAGTTGCCTAACAAAGGAACACGGGTAAAAGGAGAAGTTCATGATAAATCTTTGGAAGTGAAGGAGAGGAGGTGAAGGAGAGGAGGTGGTGAAGGAGAGGAGGTGGTGAAGGAGAGGAGATGGTGAAGGAGAGGAGGTGAAGGAAAGGAGGTGAAGGAGAGGAGGTGAAGGAGAGGATGTGGTGAAGGAGAGGAGATGGTGAAAGAGAGGAGGTGAAGGAAAGGAGGTGAAGGAGTGGAGGTGGTGAAGGAGAGGAGGTGGAGGGGTGGAGGAGGGGAGAGGAAGGAGCGGAGGGGAAGGAGGTGAAGGAGGGGAGGAGGAGTTGAAGGAGAGAAGGTGGTGAAGGAGAGGAGGTGAAGGAGAGGAGGTGAAGGAGAGGAGGTGAATGAGAGGACGTGGAGGGGTGGAGGGGGGGAGAGGAAGGAGCGGAGGGAAAGGAGGTGAAGGAGAGAAGGTGGTGAAGGAGAGGTGGTGGAGAGGGTGGAGGAGGTGGAGGAGAGGAGGTGAAGGAGAGGTGGTGGAGGAGGAGGTGAAGGAGAGGAGGGGGAGGAGGAGGTGAAGGAGAGGAGGGGGAGGAGGAGGTGAAGGAGAGGAGGGGGAGGAGGTGGAGGAGGAGGTGAAGGAGGTGGAGGAGGAGGTGAAGGAGGTGAGGTAAAGAGAGTGGAATGTGACCGCTGTGCTGTTAGTTTACCAGCCATGTCAATCCACATCCTTCAGCTAGGATAAGTCATGCAAAGAAGAGGCCAGCAGGTGACAAGTCACAGCATGGCTCTTTACCTGGTTAAACCACCTTTCTTCATCATCCTCCTCTTCCTCCACCACTTCTATCTCCTCCTCCCTCTCCAGTCCATCCACCTCTCTCTCTTCCTCCTCCTCTCTCTCTCCTCCCCTCCCTTTTCTGTCTTCATCCTCTCCCTCCTCCTCCTCCTCTCCCTCTTCCTCTCTCTCTCCTCCTCCTATTCCTCCTCCATCCCTTTACCTTCTCACCTTCGTCTATCCCTTCCTCCACATCTCCCTCTTTCAGTCCTTCAGGCTCCGCCCCTCAGCCAGGTGCCCCACCATCCCTCCGGTGACCTTAGGGACCAGCTGACCTCCCCCTGCGCAGCTGGATTCAATCCAACTTTATTCGTATAACGATGTTTACAGAGCGGAAGTTTACACTCGACCACGCAGACGAACGAGACACTTCCTAAACAACCAGACCTGCGGGTCAGCCTGCTCCTCACACACACACACACTCACACACACACACTCACACACACACAGAACACAGTTCACAGAATCCTCCACATCTCACTAACAGATACGTAAGACCACCTTCAAAGAGATGTGTGTGCGAAAGTGTGCACATGTGTTTCTGTAAAGGGGGGTCTGAGGTGTGTTAACCACTGTACCATAACAGTGAGTGTGTGTATGGGGTCAGGATGGGTTTCTACATTTATAAATACTTAAGTAGACGGTTTAATGTCTACTGTCTGTGTTTATAGCTTCTGTTTATAAATAAGGACCAGGCTGGCCAGGAGAGATACATGGAGATCAAGGAGAGATAGAAGGATGGAAAGAGTGTTACAGGAGGATAGGGAGAGAGAGAGAGAGAGAGAGAGAGGGGGGGGGGAGAGAGATTGGGAAGGCAGAGATGGAGAGGGAGAGAGAGAGAGGAGAAAGAGAGAGGGGGGAGAGGGAGAGAG
>CM059313.1:8080000-8107500 GCA_030340665.1 Neosalanx taihuensis
AGTTGGTCGACAGATGTTCCAAAAAAGATTGTTTCTTAGTCCCACAGAGGCGACTTAGCCCTCAGCTAAACGGTCCGTTTAACTCTGTTAACCAATAACGCGTGTTCCTGTTTAACCTGCGATCCAATCAGCAACGAGCCCACCCGCTGAGGTCAATTACCCATGAAGCCTTGCATGGTGACAAACACATGGACATGCAGAGCACACAGAAATACACAGGAGAACTTCAGAGAAAGACAAACAAGGTATCTCTCTATTTCTCTCTCCTTCGCTTTATTTGTGGCTCTCTCCTTCTGTCTGCCTCTCTCTCCCCCTCTCTCTCTCTCTGTGCCTCTTTCAAAGACGGGGAAATGAATAAATGTTTCTTTGGAAGCCAAGGCTAACAAGAGCCCCCTCCCCGGTTCACCTTTGACCTCTTTGCCATAGAAGGTTGAATGAATGAAAGGAATGGAATGCTGGATGACCTACCAATAGCAGGTCAGTGCTGGTTTGCCCAGACCAAAGTAATGGACAACCACGTAGAGGAGCAACTGATGGCCTTAAGGAGTGGCCACAATCTAACATGTTCTCTCAAGAACATGACATAAGCATGTAGAAAAAAGGTGTAGAAGACAAGATGGACGACAAAGACGAAGAGAAAGAAGGTGCTTAATTTTTTTTTAAGTACTCAAGTGATTTACTGTCTTATTTTTTCGGTTGTGTGTTTGTAAATATTTAGAATCTGAACCTGAAGTCTTAAAGGATCCTGACTGACTTGATTGGATCATATGATTGTTTTTGGCCCTCTTTGAGGTAAACTATTTTCAGAGGGGCCTCAGCTTAGTCTAAACTTCTGCATTCTTCCACCTAGCTACCATGAGCGTCCCGCACAAACAGGAGGACCTCCCTTGTACAAGCAACCCAGAGTTAAAGCAGGCGAATTCCAAGAAAACGGGGAAAACGACGCAGACGGCCATCTTGGAAACACGCTATCGGAACTGTAAACAAGGAGCTCAGCGTGGGATCGCCATGGGAACGGGCAGAGAACGGGAATGAAAGGGACGGCGCCCTCGTTTTTTTTTTACTGGTCGTAAAGAAAGGGATGAGTTATAGAGATAGCTTTCTTTCTGTCTTTCTATGGGTTGGAAAAGCGGGGGAGTCAGGTGGCTGAGTGGTTAGGGAGTCAGGGTTAGTAATCAGAAGTTTCCTGGTTCGAACCCATGGCTGTGCTAACATGACACTGTGTCCTTGAGGGCAAAGCACTTGCACCCTACTTGCCTCAGCGGGGGGAATGTCCCTGTACTTGCTGTAAGTTGCTCTGGATAAGAGCGTCTGATAAAAGGACTAAATGTGAAGGTGTCTGGCTGAATGAAGAGTTTTGGCTCGGACACGTTCTACCAGGAAGTAGCAGATGGTCGTCCCATGTCCATCCGATAGGGCTGTTTGTCATCTGTGTTTAGAGTCAAGTCACACAACGTCTAAACTCCACAAAGCATCTGGAAGTGTCTGGTGATGTTCTGTTTATAAAAGACAGAGAGAGAGAGAGGGGGGAGAGAGAGAGAGAAACAAAGAGGTAGATCGACTGGGACACCCATTGAGAAATGAATGATCTTATGTCCCTTCACGTGTGATGAGAGGGATAAAATCGCCAGAGAGAGAGGAGAAGAGAGGGCGGGACACCCAGGGAGATCCCTCAGATCCTCCAGATGTGTCCTCTCTCCTTTTCTCTCTCTCTCTCTCTCTCTTTGACCCCCCGGCTCTCTCCGTCCTTCCCTCTCTCCCACAGTATCCCACCACCTGTGTTCATGTCTCTCTCCCCCTCTCTCTCTCCCCCTCCCAAGCGTGACCTCTGCAGGAACATCTGCCTGTCCTCTGAATGTCCTTCAGGAAAACACGTCCGGAGTTCAGACCTGCCGCTGAACCCGTCCAGACAAACATCTCCAAAGGACGTAAAACCGTCACCATCCATTGTGAGATCTCACTCTCTCTACGACCTCTTAATGACCTCTTATCACGGGTCAAACCCGGCTCTCCTATCTCCTCAACATCTAAAGGAACTGTGCTAGGCTAAATCATGCTACGCTAATCCACTGACAGCTCCAGCTGGGAGCCGCTAAGCTAGGCTACGCTAAAGGCTAAAACAGGTCATGGCAAGGTTCCTCCTATCTCTTCATCATTCCTCTGTCTGCTCGAACCCTAGAGCGCAACAAGAGGTTTTTTTATGGACCTGAGACCTCGAAACCTCTTTAAAGTTCATGTCAATAACGTTATCAGTGCAATGGCCTTCCTTTAAACCATCCAACCTTCTAATCCTTCTTAACCATGTCTGACTGGTTGCCACTTTCCCTTTATGACAACTTCCCTTTATGACGCTCCTCTGGATGTGAAACTCCGGGACAGAATGTTAACGTTGTCGGTGCAACAGAAGGATTTTTGATCACGACACCTAGTATTAGCTATTGGCTATTTAAAAAACCCATTGACCTTGATGAACTTCAACACCCACAATTACCCGGTGGCTGTTCTGACTGACCGGGCAGTGCGGTTCCCACAGAGGGATTTATGGGTATTGCAGTCATTTCGATTTATGAGTCGGTTCTGAGAGGCGACCATCTGCTTGGAGAAAGAGGGGGTATATCAGTTGAGGAGAGGCAGAGAATGGATGAAAAGGAGAATAGTTTGTGAGAAAGGATAGAAAAAATAAAATAAAATGAAATTTAAAATAGCGAAAGAGAGAAAGAAGACAGAAGAAGAACAAGAGAGTGATGAAAAGAACAAGAGAAGGAAATGAGAAGTGAGGATTCAGGAGGAAGAGAGGAAGAGAAGCGGAATTGAGGAGAAGGGGGGGGGCAGACAGATGTGTGAACTCGCTAGGGTGCTGGGGGCACGGAGAGAGGGAGGAGGAGGAGAGAGAGAGGCGACTGAAAGTTGTAGGGGTTCAGGTGATGAGGTGCGGAATGCTTCTGTCGCTACTGGCTATAACACATTAACCCCCGAGAGCTAAGGCCCAGGCCCAAACCTGTATCTGTGACAGATTTCTAATACTCCAGAGAATGTCATACTAGGACTGGAATGGCCCACTGCAGGGCATACATTCCTCCAAGGAGAGAGAGGGGGGCTGGGGGGTGATGTGTTCTCTCCTTGGAGGGTGAGGTGGGGTGAGGGAAGGAGGGAGGGAGGGTCCTTTCAGGTGTTCCGTAGGAAAGATCATTCTGGAAAAGAACGGTCCCCGACTGCCAATGACCCTGGAATCCACCTGCAGCAGAAGCTTCCAGCTGGGGAGTAAAACCACAACCTACACGCACATTCTTATTTAAATTAAATATAACCTCTTCAAATCAGCAAAAAATCTATTCGTACAGCTCAGCCATACGTTCCCTCCTGACCCAGCAGGGACAACAAGATCCCAATCTCCCCTCCTTCCAGAGAAGCAGAGAGAAAGGGAAAAAGAATTCCCAATTTGGGACACTTGGGAACATTCTGGAACCTTGATCTACATTCCATCCTTCGCCTGAGGTTAGGAACATGAGCAAAAACAGCCCTAACCTCATAGTCCCTCATTCCTCCACTACTGTACCTAGCTGTCAATATAATCCTGTCAGAGAACACAGTGAAGAGAAGCTAATTATCCAACCACTCAATCAATCATCAGCAGTCACACGGAAGACTTCAGTTAATAACTCAGGAACTTGTTACTTACTGACAACTTAAGGGTTTCAAAAGGTTGAAGCTATCTGTTGGAAAAGTTAGATTTATAACACGAGCATCTCTCTCCCCTTTCTTTATTATTTCTCTCTTTCTCTTCCCCTCTTGGTTGCATACACCTTTCTCTCTCTCTTTCTTTTTTTCTCTCTCTCTCCCCATCTCTCTCTCTCATTCAACTCTCATCACTATATTCCCACTCTATCACTCTCTCTCTCCCTCTCCCTCTCTCATTTACAACCCTAACCTACATTGGTCATTCATTAACAAAGCTATTCTTCCATTCTCTCTCTGCCCTGGCCCACACACACACAGCCCCCACACACGCACACACACACAAACGCACGCACACACACACGCACGCACACACACACACACACACACACACACACACACACACACACACACACACAGAGTACCCTAGTGAGGGCCTATTTTTAGACTGGGAAGTACCACCTAGAGAACTATGTGTGGCAACTGGGATCTGTTGACAAACACAAACAAAACAGTTGCTTCCCAACAAATCGACCAACCGACAAAGCAGCCAGACAGTCCACAAACCATCCAGCCTATCAGTGAGCCCGTCCGTCCACCAGCCAGCCAATCCAGTCGCTCAGTCAGGCTGAAAGACAGCCAGGAAGGCAACACAGGCTAACAGGCAGCTAGCACTGACAAAGGGGATCTGTTCTTCCTTAGCTAAAGCTAAAGTATGCTAAGCTAAACCCCATTATGCTAACTCACTATAGGTCCAGCTTACTTGCTGAGAAGATCATTTAGCAGACCTGGGAAGATGTGCGCTGAGCTAGCCCTCGCGTGGCCCACCTCATCCAGGGTATGGAAGCTAGCCAGGCAGGGGTTAGGCTTCAGAGAGCTGGCTGGGGTTCATGGACCAGAGCCAGGGGAGAGACCAGCCTGCTGCCTGCAGTGTCTCTTCAAAGGCCTGGAAGAAGACTCTCTTGTAAACACGTCTCTCTTCTTTTGACTGGTGAGGTTCCTTTTCTTGGATCATGGGTCAAGATTTGGAACCATTCTAAGTTCTAAGGAGTCTTTTTTTTCTTTTTTCCTTTAGTGCCCATCCTAAATGTCTACAGGACGGAGTAACGATGAAGATAAAACACTGACAGTTAAATTGGTCTGTGTGTGATCTATAACAGTGGTCCCCAACCCTGGTACTCAGGGCCCCCACTGTCCTGCATGTGTTACATGTTTCCCCCTTAGCGGCTAGCGATCAGAATGTTGCCGGTTCGATTCCCGGCCATGCCAAAAAACTAAGAAGCGGAACACAGAAGACAAAGTCATACGGAACACAGAAGCATTCTGGAATCTTCCACGTTACGGAATCTAGAACGGAATTCTCAGATCAATTTGGGAGGGAGGAAAGAGAGAGCGAGGGAGCGAGGAGAGGTTGAATGAAGGGAAGGGAGGAGGGAGAGATGAGGCTGGATGGATTACCTGCCTGGCATGAGGAGGGAGGAATGGGGTGTGTGAGATGAAGAGAGAAGACGAGGATGGAAAAATAGTTAATTACAGAGTAACTACAAGGTGTGTGTGTATATGGGTGGAAACATTAATGACAACATAAAGTAAAGGCAGAGTAATGCATTGAGTTTAACACTGCAGAAAACATCGTTTTGATAGGCTTACGGGGCTAATTAAGCCTTTGACTGTTGTTACATGAAGTTACTAAATTCCTGCATTCTGAGCCTTGAGGAGTTCAAGCCAGTTCAAATTGTCTTCGAGGTTAAAACTGACTTAACAGTCTGAGGAGACCGACGGATGTTTAAACCTGGTGATTATCGTTTGAGGTAGGGAACAAAAAAGGGAGGCTAATTAAAAAGAAACAATTCTTCAGGGATGAGAGCCAGAGAGAGAGAGAGAGAGAGAGAGAGAGAGAGAGAGAGAATCCCCTAATGGAACTGAAGATACTGGCCCAGAATCTTGAGGAGTGGAGCGTTCTAGAATCGGAAACACTCTGGATTCCGTAGAATCGTGTGGCGACAACCCCAGAGGTGTGGAATGATTCTGCTCTCTGAAAAGGGAAAGGGGCGACTGACAGGGGGGGGGGGGGGTGGGGGGGGGGGGGAGTGAAGGTCAACCAAAGCCAGAGACAAGAGAGAGAGAGAGAACATGAGAGAGAGAGATGACAAGAAAAACCTGTCATCTTGGAGAGAGAGAGAGAGAGAGAGAGAGAGAGAGAGAGAGAGGGAGTTCAAGGGGGTTTCTATGTGCTGTTTAGCCCAGGGCAGAGTTTTGTTTGAGAAGGTCTTGTCAGGGGAGCTGAGGTGGGGCACGCCAAGGATGACTGAGTGGAAATGTTGTCTTAGCTTGTTTAAGACATGCCCGGTCCTCATCCCTCCCTCTCTCTCCTCCACCCCCCTCTCTCTCTCTCCCTCTCACTCTCCACCATCTATCTCTCTCTCCTCCCCCCATCTCTCACTGTCCACCATCTCTCTCCCTTTCACTCTCCACCATCTATCTCTCTGTCCTCCCCCCATCTCTCACTGTCCACCATCTCTCTCCCTTTCACTCTCCACCATCTCTCTCTCCCTCTCTCTCTCCTACCCCCATCAATCCCTCGCTCTCTCTCCTCCACCATCTCTCTCTGTCTATGCCCTCCTATTCTAGCTCTCCTGTCTCTGCCTATCAGTTCTGTTTGACCTTATCTTATAGTTTAAGATAGATGTCTGCCTTCCCTGTTTAAGTCTGCTTGTTGTTCAAAGGGAGAGAGAAAGAAATGGGGACAAAGAGCGATAAACAACAATCTGAAGAGGGACGGAATGTTAAGCTATCGCCACGGCTCCACCAATCACGCGCGGGCCCCAGGCCCCTTTGTGTTCCCCTGACCTCTGACTTCACCCCCCAGTTTATCGAGACCAATCAGGGGATGGCCTGTCAGCGTCCTAAAGAGGGGTGGTGGGGGGGGGGGGGGGTGGAGGTGGGGGTGGGGGTGATGTGTGTGACACGGTGCCAGGTTGGAAAGGGATCCAGGAAAAGGTTCTTGTTCATGAAACTGAGGACTGTGCTCGCGAAACAGAGAACCAGGGAAGCGGAACCGTTCTTTCTGGTACGTTGAATTGTAGGACTGTTTTTTGGGGGGGGTTATCTGGGTTCTAGAGCAGACAGGGATACTCTGTGCAGTTGTGGTCCTAAATTCAATTGTCATGTGACATGTTCTAAAGCTTAGAACACTAGGTAAAACTGCCACACCTGCCACAGACAGTCAGTCAGTCAGTCAGTCAGTCAGTCAGTTAGAAAGTCAGACAGTCAGACAGACAGACAGACAGTCAGTTAGAAAGTCAGACAGTCAGACAGTCAGACAGACAGTCAGTTAGAAAGTCAGACAGTCAGACAGTCAGTCAGACAGTCAGTCAGACAGACAGACAGACAGACAGACAGACAGACAGACAGACACCAGGCTGAAAGCTTCATAATGTGCCTCATTCTGGAACAAGTCTGAGCATCTGCACCATGGCAACAGAGGATGAGTCCCTGTCAGTTACAGCATGCAGGCTGATGCCGGGGGAATGTGCTGTGGCTTAATCCCACAGCAGCAAATACACTGTACACACACGTCTCCCTCTTTCCCTCTCTGTCTCTTTCTCTACCTCTCTCTCTTCCCCGCTCTCTTCTGTCATCCCGTCTTTGTCTCTCACTCTTTGACACTTTAAAGATCGTAAAAAATGTTTCCCCCTCCATCAAAACTTTCGTCTTCCACAGAGACAGGTGTGACCTCAAGTTCAACTGTAAGTCCAATCAGAAGACAGCTTTTATTTCCTGTCATGAGGAAGAGACCCAGAGAGAGAGATGATGGGGGAACAAAGTAGAGAGAGAGAGAGAGAGAGAGAGAGAGAGAGAAATAGAAGTTTATGGGTTTTCTTAATTCTATCGCTGTCAGGAACCACGGTCCTAAACCCCAATACGACACCGGAGAGAAAACCCCATGGAGAGAGAGAGAGAGAGAGAGAGAGAGAGACAGAGAGAGAGAGAGAGAGAGAGAGTGATTTGGGGTCCATGAGTGGGTGATATTTGGCCCACAGGAACTGTAAAACAAGAAAACAAGACATGAAGAAGGACCCTTCCTCCTTGAAGTGATGTTCTGAGAAAACTAAGAATGTGTGTTAAACATCTCCCTCCCTAATGTCTTCAGGCTTGGATCCCGAAAAAGACACACACACAACAGATACACCCACAGTGTGTTCACGTTTAATCCTACATTTTTACGACTTTACCGCGTCTTAATAATCAAAACTTCACCTGAAGAAATGATCCTCCCCAAGACATAATATAATATCTGAATTCCCTCCCTCCCTCCTTCTCCTTCTTCTCTTCTCCCTCCCTTCATTGCCACTCCTCCAGGTAACATGGCCCTTTTCTTGGGGTTTGTTTAACCTTTTGTGTGAGAGTAAATCACCTTCTAGTAAAGCCCATACTATCTGCGCCATCTCAGGGTAATTTAGACCCAGGCTAAGTGTTGCCTCTGGCAGTCCCCAAATCCCACACCTGAAGGGGGGGGGGGGGGGGGGCGTGGGGTTCGATCACATTCCTCTGTCCGAGAATATGCAAATCAGAAGGGAGAACGAGAGAGAGAGAGGGAGAGAGAGGAGTGAGGAAGGGAGGGGGGAGGGAGGGAGAGAAGGCGGGTAATGAGGGCAAAGAAAAACGGAGGGAGTGTTCAGAGAGAAAAGACTGGAGGGAGGGAGGGGGGACTGGGGGAGGGAGGGAGGGGGGGGAGGGGGGGGAGGGGGGGGAGGTCTGCAAATCAAACAGTGATCGGTTCCCTGTCTCAAGCATGGAATGTTCCAGTGTGTGTGTGTGTGTGGAGTGGGGGGGGGGGGGGGGGGGGGCACCTGCTGGCGGTGAGAGATTGTGCGTGTGTGTGTGTGTGTTAGGGGGACTGACAAGTTCTACCAAGCAGAGAAGGAATTCCACCTGGGGAGAGGTGGGAGGTGACAGGGTGGGTTGGGGGGGGGGGGCACGGTGGGTGGGAGAGAGGGGGAAGAGGGGGAGGAGGATGAAGAGGAGGAAGCGAAAGAGACAGAGAGAGAGAGCGGTGCATGTCAGGAGGCTCGTATGCGTTGAGAGTGTTTAAGGAAGGTTTCTAGATAACGGCTTGACAGATACTCTGTCTTGTGTCTGTGTGTGGGGTTTACTCCTCACACACCCACACACACACACACACACACACACACACACAGAAGCTCACTTCAGTATTACAACCAGACACAGATCCAATGATGTTCTAGTAAGTCTGATATTCATCCGAGCGTGAATACTGAAGACATCTCTGGGTCTTCTGAAAACTTATGAAGAGACTAGAAGGGTTGCCCTCTTTCTCTCTTCCTCTCTCTCTCTCCCTGTCTCTCTCTCCCTGTCTCTCTCTCCCTGTCTCTCTCTCTCTCTCTGTCTCTCTCTCCCTGTCTCTCTCTCCCTGTCTCTCTCTCTGTCTCTCCCTCCCTCTCTCTCGCTCTCTCTCTCTTTTTCCCTCCCTCTCTCTCTCTCTCCTTTCTCTCTCAATATTTCTAACCCTTGCTATCCTTCATCCTCATTCACAAATCCATGCTGAAATCATCGGATGCAATAGTGACGTAATGCTATAACGTCATTGGATACTTAAGGTGCACTTGATTCGTGTCACCCAGATGGGTGCACAGTACTGGACGAGTGGCAGACATTGCAGATGGTGAGTCAAATCAAACCAAGGGAGGGGATGTGGTTGTCTTATCTAACCTCAGTCCTCGCTTCATCACCTCCTAGTCAGATACGCACCACAGCAGCTCTGCTATCAGCTTACTCATGTTAACCACAGAAACCTTCAATCACTTCTACACACACAAACTCACATCCACACACACACACACACACACACACACACACACACACACACAAACTCACATCCACACACACAAACTCACATCCACACACACACACACACACACACACACACACACAAACTCACATCCACACACACAAACTCACATCCACACACACACACACACACACACACAAACTCACATCCACACACACAAACTCACATCCACACACACACACACACACACACACACACACACAAACTCACATCCACACACACACACACAAACTCACATCCACACACACACACAAACTCACATCCACACACACACACAAACGAACATACACACACACTAACATCCACACACACACACACAAACAAATACACACACACACAAACTCACATCCACACACACACACAAACTAACATCCACACACACATCCACACACACACAAGCAAAAAAAAAACAAACAAGCTGTTTCTCTCTCTCCTTCTCTCTCTCTCCTTCTCTCTCTCGCTCTATGACCTGGACCACTGCCAGACCTTAGCTGGCTGTCACAATGTCGTTGTCGTAGTGACGCTGGCCAAATGATTGACTTGTTACGGAGTGTCAGTCACTAAGGCCAGGTTAAATATGGATAAATCCAACCAATATCATCTTCTGTAGCCCACAACAGCCTCACTCTCAATCATCTTTCATGACATCATCAACTTCAGGCAGTTTCATTGGTTACACTGGTGACCCCTGACCCCATCAGTCACTTAATCCACTGTCATAAACCTCCACTATTCTATTAAAATACATGTCATTCTTATGGATTCTACTGAGAAGCCGAGAAACTTACTGTAAGTCGCTTTGGATAAAAGCGTCTGCTAAATGAATAAATGTAAATGTAAACTGATTGTTTCTTGAACTTTCAGAAACTGAGACATTAAAGAGATAAAAGTGAGATAATTAAGACAACTCTGTAATAACACATCTATTTTGTGTCAGATGAACCAAGTATTACTTGTTGTAATTACTGCTGACAGAAAGAACGAAGAATAAATTACAGTGTACATAAATTACATATTCATCCGCGAGCAGCATTAACACTAAGGCTTCTAGCGTGCACATGTCTCGTGAATATTCATGAGGTGGGTGGAGCCTCATTGGCATACTTGAATATTCCGCGGTGTCATTCACGAAACACGCCGTTGGCTTTAACCAAATGTCATCAATTGCATTTACTATATGCATTACGAAAATTCAAATTAAGGCAGCGTTGGTATTTAGACGATATAAATATCGCTGCAAAAACAAAAATCAACTCCCCCTACATCCTAGCACATGCTGGATAAATAATGTATAGATTAGATGTAGCTACACAGCTGTGACTGACATCTGGAAAGTTAATTGCAAATTGCCTGACATCTGAAAGAGCATCAATAGGATCATATTGTTATTTAACGAAAGCTGTAACTGAAACTGACCTATTAGGAAACTTCACTGTTTTTAAACTCTGAAATATTTATATCCTGGGGAAAATCAACATCTAAACCAAGTCATACTGCCTGCCTATATAACGCGTCATATCATTTAAGACTGAGAAAGACGAGTGGAAATCTGTTTTTTTACTCTGGTTGTCCTTCCTCTGCTTACTTGTTTGGCCACTGTGGTGCAGATCGACTGTTTCGCATTGCATTTCGAGAAGTTTGCATTGCAAACAAGTAGAAAATATACAAGTCGTGTCCAGAAAAGCCATGCAGAAGTTATAATTGATCCGAACGCACTTCAAGAGAGGAAGTGTAGGTAAACAGAAGGGTCACTTACCCCCTGTGTGGACTCAGCAGCCAGGATCACAAGCAACACACACACCCTGGAGAGAAAAACACACACTTTAATATGCTTTTAAAGATAAGATTATTCTACGCAACATTAAAAAGACACGACTTATTTCAAATTTACTACAATCAGACCGTTTTGTAGAGATGAGTACGAGAGGCTACAAGGTGTGTAGGCGAAGAGGTTCTTTTTGGAAAATAAATTCAACGCACCAGCTATTCATTTTTGGATTTCCGTCTATTTTGGGGGAAAACGCAGGTCGTTCTCCGGTGCCTCGCGACGTTCTCCGGTGCCTCGCGACGTTCTTCACTGCAAGCCGCTGCAAGCCGCTTCACATGCGCTCATTGAAGACTTCAGAAGCGGTGCATCTACCGGGTGAGACACGGAGAGACAAGACGACAGAGAGAGAGAGAGAGAGAGAGAGATAGCAAGAAAGTACTCAAATAAAAGTATTCAAACAGACAAAGCAATGCAATCAAACATTTACTTTCATAAAAAACGCGTTAATATTACAGTGTAGTTCGGTAGATTCGAGCGGGTCAATCATTGCAAGGGGTTTAAAACTCACCAAAAGTTGGGTTGTGGAAAACGTTCCTCCGCTAACCAGACTTGATTCACGCACCGCAAAGTACCTCTCAGAACACGAGACGGTGGACAAGGGGGCGGGATCAACCACCTGCCAATCACCCAGCCCTGGCCTGGGCTCGCACTAGTTCAACGCGCATGCAGATAGAACTTTGAGATTCTTAGAACTCTTTTGCTATCTTCTTATCTACAATATATTAGAATATACTATATAAATAGTTGTAGAATATTTATATCAGACTTGTGTCGTCATGTCAGACTGTGAAGCCTTAAAGTTTTTGTCATCCATGTTAATCAACAATCAAACATTTCTTACAGCATAATATATCAAACAAGAATTGGATTTAGGCCTATTAAGTCTCAAAAACATGAAACAGACACACACTGCTTAAACGTATATGCATTTTAATCAGCTAGGCCTACATTATTGGTAGGCAAATTTGTTCACGTTTTGGACCCTTTGAAACGTGTCAGTGGCCTATATATAAGGCCAATAGCTGGCCTTAAGAATATGTGTGGTATGCAACATGTTTGAACTGCATCGACAATCGCCAAAAAGGCCAAAAGGTTTAATGTCAAAACCTACTTGTCGTTAAAAAAGTTTTTTTGTAACCTGAGGCATTAAAAAAGAGGGCACCGTATCAATCCGCTGAAGTTATCTCCTGCTTGTGGTGTTCTTACTGTAACAAGCTATTCGCTCTGTAGAAAGACGTGTTCTTTGAGCTTAGGTTGGATTTTTATCCTTGCATTTTTTTAAACAAAATAAAATGTATTCAATCTTTTATGCTAACATACGATGTTTTGAGAAGTGAAACGTGGAGTTTGTGGAGCGAGTGGCGGAATTCTAAGCCGTGCGCTGAAAGTAGGTCCTCGGGAAGTAGATCCGGCTTAGCAGGTTCGCAAGTCGATAGAGAGAAAAAGTTCTAGAGAGAAACAGAAGGGTCCAAGCACGGGACACCTCGGTGCCCTCACTAGAACCTGGCTGGAACTTTCAAGAAAACTCCCTTTAGCAGAAGAATATGACAATAATCCTGAGTTTTTCCAGTTGATTTTGTCGTATGCTAAGCCGGCGGAATCTTTTCCAAAATGAATAAAAAGTTGCAGAATCTTGGGAGCCTCGCGGCGGGGCTGCTGTTCATAGCACTGTGCTGCGCGGTGCAGGAGGCAGAGTCAGCGGTGAGTGACTTAAATCTACTTAAAACAGTCATGTTGTCTAAGAATAATCACTTTTTAAAACATGTAGCTCAGTCTGAGCCGTGACGCTGTTCGACTTGCATCAAGTTTGCACTGAGTGTGTATTAATAGAGAACTTTGTGTAACAAGTGCAGTCTGCTTTGCCGGTCTAATAACACGTTATCGTGTTTATACCGACCCCCTAAAGGTGAGGCGTCATTGCAATTGATGACGTTATTTATAAAAACTAAAAGGGGGGCTTCAGGCATTGATTTATTTTTATTTTTTGCGGGGGTGGGGGGGTTAGCGAATTTAAGAGCAAGAAACGGCAGCTCGAGCTGAACATGAGTGCGCACCCGCTCAGGGATGGTGGCTCGAGCGCATCACATTTTTCAGGGTTCTTCAGGGAGGAACTTGTAGAAACACGCCGGTACTCCCGGGTTTTCCAACTTCACCTTTTTTTACCCTTATGGTCATTGAAAAAAAAAGAGTGCTGAGTTAGTGCCGTATCTCATATTCGTGTTTATAATATGTATAAAACATCACAATCAACACTTTTCGTCCCCGGTAGGCCTCTGTGTTCTGTGACACGAGCTTAAATTCATATAATTTTCTTTATAAATCTATAGGCCTGTTGCTATTGTGTGCTTCGCAAAAGGCATATAGTTTATTTAAGTGTTAATTCATCACCTATAGTTCATGTCCAAAGATTGGTGTGAATGTTTGAGATTTTGTTTTCAGGAAACATCAGAAACAAATGTTATCTTAGGTTATATCACTGCTGTAAAAACACCAATGGTGAACTTCCTAAGTCTTGTATAACTGTCAAGTCTATGTTACAGTAATACAAGGTCAGTTGGGACTTGGATCAGTTGAAAAACTCCATAATTGGCAATTAAAAAATGCAAAGATTTTTGATAAACTATTGTATAATTTTTTAGAAATGATTTAATTTTTGTCATTGTCAATCCAATCAAATTAACAACTCATCTATGACACTGTAGATAAACAGAGCATATAAAAGTCTACATCACAAAAGCAGACATTAAAACACATCTTTCTAAATCTCCATCCCTCTATCTCCCTCTCTCTATCTCCCTCTCTCTCTCTCTCTCTCTCTCTCTCTCTCTCTATCTCTATCTCTCTCTATCTCTATCTCTCTCTCTCTTCCTCCCTTATCTCCTCTTCCCCTTGCTTTTACAAGAGGCTATGCTGGGCGAGACAAGTTTACATTTCTGTGTCAGCCAGCTGGAATCACACCATAACACACATTGTGTGTGTCAGAATTGAGCCACCTGCACACGCTCAGTCCAGCAAAACTCAACCAGACGCCTAAACATTAACCAGCCGCATATTCATGATCCAGGCTTCATTGGATATATTCATGAGCACAGATTTTGGCCACGCCCACCGGTCTCCCGCCCTGCCATTGGCTGAGGATGGACAGTCTGTTTCACAGCTCCGCTCTGATTGAAACCCACCCTGTGTAGAACATGTCATGTGATGCCTGTCATGTGATGTGTAGGTGCCTGGCCAGCTCGTGTCATGTGTCTTATCTGCTGTCATGTTGTGGTCACCTGACCTGGACCCCCCACTCAGACACAGGTGACAGGCGGGGAGGGGGGGGCGAAAGGGGGGCATGGCCATGCTGCCATGCGGAAACTCTTTTGTGATGTCAGTAAAGCTTTGTCCAATGTGACTGTGCAGTTCAACTAGGTGCTGTCTGTCCTGGTGTCTGGATAGGTTAACCAAGTACCACAGCTGGTCTCTCTCTCTTTCTCCCTCTCTCTCTCTGTCTCTCTCTCTCTGTCTATCTCTCTCTTTCTCTCTCTCTCTCCGTCTCCCTCTCCTGGTTGCCATGGTTTCCAGCGAGTTCCCAGTGAAGGAAGAGATGATGAACTTCCTCGCTCTGTGATTGGCTTGGCTCCTGGAGGGTTCTGCCATCCCTCTCAGGAATGCAGCCTGTTCTGGCTCCTCCCACTCTCTCTGCCCCCCCCCGTGGAGAGAGGCCTGGTGGAGAGGGAGCGAAGAGGAGGAGGGAAGGAGCGAGGGAGGAGAGAGGGATGAAGCAGAGGGGGAGGGAGGAGTGGTGAGAGGAGGAGAGAGGCAGGGAGGAGAGGAGAGAGGCAGGGAGGAGAGGAGAGAGGCAGGGAGGAGAGGAAGGAAACATTCAGAGAGGTTAGAAGAGAGAAGCTGTCACCCCCATCAAATAATCACATCCTCCTCGTTTTTTTTCTGTCCAGCAGAGAGAGAGGGAGAGAGAGAGAGAGAGAGAGAGAGAGAGACAGAAAGATTCAGAGAGTGAGAAGCAGGGGACAGTGAGAGAGAGACAGAAGGATGAAAAGGTCTTGACATCTCCTCCTGTCAGAGATGTTTCAGTGTCGGCCATGTTGTTTTTCCCTCTGGAATGGTGGATTGCTTGATGAGCAGGAAGAGAAAAGGCTGCTTTCTTATCTCCTACTCCCCCCTCTTCCTCTCGTCCCTCTGACACACCTTCCTTTTCTCTTAGTCCATCCCTCTCTTTCTCTGTCCATCTGTCCCTCCATCCGCCCTCCTCTCTCTCTCTGTCTCTCTCCCCCACTCTCTGTCTCTCCCGTTCTCTCTCTCTCCCTCTCCCCCCTCTCTCTCCCTCTCTCTCCTCTCCCTCCCCCCTCTCCCTCCCTCTCTCTCCTCTCCCTCCCCCTCTCTCTCCCTCCCCCTCTCTCTCCCCTCTTTCTCTCTCTCTCTCTCGTCTCTCTTCAGTGTAAACCCTGGGAAGGATTCCCTGCTGTTGGAATTCCCATTGTGACTTTCCCAGACAGTGTTCTCTCCTGCTCCCCCTGGTGGAGTCAGAGTGCAACACGCTGACCTGCAGTTCTGTCTCAGCAGGCTAAACGAATCTCCTCAGGATTTCAAAAAATTGGATTAACCTAGCGCAAGCCCCTCCCTCTCTGCACACACACACACACACAAACACACTTACACAGAGGGGTATACACTGTTATCGGACCCAGACACACACAAACAGGACAACACATCCAGCTCTTTTCCAAGTCTACACAAAACCAAGTGTGTGTAATGTGTTTGTGTGTGTCTGTTTGTGTGTGTCTGTGTGGGGGGCAGGGGTGTTTAGAAAGCGTCTCTTTTCAGTTCCTTGCACCATTGACTGTGAAAGCCTCCCTCCCCCCTCCTGCCCTCCCTCCCTCCCCCCCACCCTCCTTCCTGCAGGTGAGGTAAAGGTGGAATTCACATGCGTGCTGTACAGGAGAAATGTAGGGAGGAGAGAGAACAGGCCCAAACGAAAGAGATGAAGGAGGATGGCAGTGTAGGAATCACAGGAAGAAAGAGAGAGAGAGACTAAGGAGAGAGAGAGGAAGGAGAGAGAGAGAGGAAGGAGAGAGAGAGGAAGGAGAAGGAGAGAGAGGAAGGAGAGAGAGAGAGAGAGGAAGGAGAAGGAGAGAGAGGAAGGAGAGAGAGAGGAAGGAGAGAGAGAGAGGAAGGAGAGAGAGAGAGGAAGGAGAAGGAGAGAGAAAAGAGGGGGAGAAAAGAAGATCCCCTCTTATCAAGTCGTGTTTCATCTGTCTGGTTGTTATGACGAACATTCTCTTTCATGCACCCCACATGCAACACACACACACACGCAACACACACACACACACACACACACACACACACACACACACACACACACACACACAAGGTAACCCTTCTCATCAGTTGACCAATATCCTGGGTCCACACCTCAGAGATCTCTTAGTATGAGTGTGTTTATGCTTTTGTGTGCGTTTGCCTTTGTGTGTGTGTGTTGTCTGAGAGGGCATGCTGGTTCTCGTATGGCAGGCTTTATAGAAGACTCTGACATGCATCACACACACACACACACACACTGCTCTGCTCTCTGCAGATCCCTATCTGCTCACACACACACACACACACACTCTCATCACACACACACACACTCACGTACACACACATGGCTAGACACACACAAACCCATGTGTGACTGTGTGTGTGTGTGGAGTTGGAGAATTTGCATAGTGGTGTGAATGAGGGGCAAATGTCATTAGGCTAAATGGGTAGAGGAGGACCCTCAACAACCCCCCAGTGTTTGGACAGCTAATCACTCCTCCTTCACCATCATCACTGTTCTCCATCTTTCTACGCCCCTCCTGTCTTTTATCTGTCCTCCGCCCAACCTCGTTCACTCCATCAAACTCTTCTTTTTTATCGCTATTATTCTTTTATTCTTACACATCTTCAGTCCTTCTAGTTTTAGTCCTAATCCCCCCCCCCCCCCGACTCTGCCCCTCTTTGTACACACACTTTGTTCTGAAGAGGAAGGTAAACAGCATGTGTTTGTTAGTTAGCTCCTTATTTACTCTGCCATCGCAGTGTTTGGTCTGCAGCTTTCAAGGGTCATACACACACACACTTTCACAAACACACACACACTTTTCTACAGACACACTTTGTCACACACACACACTGTCAGACACGCACTCTCTTTCTAATGGTCTTTGTCCCTCTCACACACGTAGACACAAACACACACACACACACACACTGTCCAGACAGGTCTCATTGTGGTGTTAGTTGGTGGAATGTTGGACGTCTCAGAATCTAAGATGGATTCTAGAAGGTTCGAGTGACATTGGAACAGAGTTTTTCTTCATGCTTCTTTTCTGAATAAATATGACCCAATGAGCTGTGATTCAGCACAACAAATACAACATGCAAATACATTGACTTTGTCAGATTTAGTCTGAATGACATCAGTAACCTGTCATGTTGAAAACAATTGATAACAATTCAACTTAATATTGTTAAATAGAAACATATATAACATTAGATCCCTCCTCAACATACTTACCCTTCCTCTCTCCTTCCCTCCTTCCATCCTCTCTCCTTCCCTCCTTCCATCCCTCTCTCCTTCCATCACTCCCTCCTTTCATCCCTCTCTCCTTCCCTCCTTCCATCCCTCTCTCCTTCCATCACTCCCTCCTTTCATCCCTCTCTCCTTCCATCCCTCTCTCCTTCCCTCATTCCACCCCTCTCTCCTTCCCTCCTTTCATCCCCCTCTCCTGCACTCAATTTCTGGAGTCTTTCTCTCCTTTTTCCCTCCAAAGAGACATCACTTCTGTTCCCACGGCATCCTGATTGGGCTCCTGTAATCTGTGGGGTCAGGGGTCAGGGGTCAGGTGGGACCTCTGACCTCACCCTAGAAGAGTAGGATCAGATCCCTTTTATGATTGGGCTAGATTAAAATAGATTATGGGAGATTAAACCAGCCCCTAAACCAGGCCAATACCTGGGGAAGCCCCGCCCACCACCACATACCCTAACAGAAGTCCCGCCCACCACCACATACCCTAACAGAAGCCCCGCCCACCACCACATACCCTAACAGAAGCCCCGCCCACCACCACATACCCTAACAGAAGCCCCGCCCACCACCACATACCCTAACAGAAGCCCCGCCCACCACCACATACCCTAACAGAAGCCCCGCCCACCACCACATACTCTAACAGCTCCTTAAGGACAGATGACTAAGATGTTAATAGAAGATTTTAAGAGCTGTAGGAGTTCTTAAAGTACTCTCCTCTCTTTCCCTCCCTCTCTCATTTTTTCCCCTCCCACTCCTCCCTCGTAGCTGCTGGTGCGTGTCTGTGTGTGTATCTGTGTGTGTGTCTGTGTGTTGTATCTGTGTGTGTATCTCTGTGCGTATCTGTATGTGTGTCTTTGTGTGTATCTGTGTGCGTGTTCTTGACAAACCAAAAAGTAGGTTCTAGAAAACAGCTGTGCAATCCACCTAGACACACTGTTATCCCTCCCTCCTTCCCTCCCTCCTTCCCTCCATCCCCCCACTCTCCCTCAATCCCTCCGTCATCTCTCCCTCCTCTCTTGTTCCTGTCCTCCCCCTCCTGTTTTTCTTTTCAGAATCACATCACTGCTGAATCTGTCCCAACAAACCTTTACTGAGAGGGGAGGGAGGCAGGGAGGGAGGGAGGCAGGAGGGAGGGAGGGAGGCAGGGAGGGAGGGTTAGTGATGTGGAAAGGAAGAGAGATGGGAGATGGAGGGTTTGAGAGTGTCTCTCTCTCTCTCTCTGTATCTCTCTCTCTGTATCTCTCTCTCTGTATGTCTCTCTCTCTGTGTATCTCTCTGTCTTCTCTCTCTCTCTGTATCTCTCTCTCTCTCTTTCTCTCTCTCTCTGTATCTCTCTCTCTGTATCTCTCTCTCTGTATGTCTCTCTCTCTGTGTATCTCTCTCTCTTTCTCTCTCTCTCTCTGTATCTCTCTCTCTGTATCTCTCTCTCTCTGTGTATCTCTCTCTCTCATTCTCTTTTTGCAACTAAATGACCACATGTTTGAACTCGCAGGGGTGATATAGGGAGGAGAGAGAGGAAAGAGAGAGGAGAGAGAGAGAGAGATAGAGAGAGAGAGAAAGAGAGAGGAGAAGGAGGAGGAGAGGTAGAGAGAGGAAGGAGAGGAGGAAGGGAGGAGGAGAGAGAGAGAGAGGAAAGAGAGAGGAAGGAGGAGGAGAGGTAGAGAGAAGGAGAGAGAGGAAGGGAGAAGGAGAGGTAGAGAGAGAGAGGAAGAGAGAGGAAGGGAGGAGGAGAGGTAGAGAGAGAGAGGAAGAGAGAGAGTAAGGGAGGAGGAGAGGTAGATAGAGAGAGGAAGAGAGAGGAAGAGAGAGGAGGAGTGGTAGAGAGAGAGAGGAGAGAGAGTAAGGGAGGAGGAGAGGTAGATAGAGAGAGGAAAGAGAGGAAGAGAGAGGAGGAGTGGTAGAGAGAGAGAGGAAGGGAGAAGGAGAGGTAGAGAGAGAGAGGAAGAGAGAGGAAGGGAGGAGGAGGAGAGGTAGAGAGAGAGAGAGGAGAGAGAGGAAGGGAGAAGGAGAGGTAGAGAGAGAGAGGAAGAGAGAGGAAGAGGAGGAGGAGGAGAGGAGAGAGAGAGAGAGAGAGAGAGAGAGAAGGAAGGAGAAGGAGAGGTAGAGAGAGAGAGGAAGAGAGAGGAAGAGAGGAGGAGGAGAGGTAGAGAGAGAGAGAGGAAGAGAGAGGAGAGGAGAAGGAGAGGTAGAGAGAGAGAGGAAGAGAGGAGGAGAGGAGGAGGAGGAGAGGAGGAGGAGAGGTAGAGAGAGAGGAAGGGAGGAGGAGGAGAGGACACCCATGTTTGTGATCGGCAGGGATTTCATGTTTCAGCATTTTACTTCCTTGCCTCTGGGCGAACAAAGTTTACTTGAGTTTAAATGATTGAGAGACAAAGAAAGAGGGAGACTGAGAGGCAGAGAGAGAGATAGAGAGCCCAGTGTAACCTAATCCAGTAAGACCCCAGGTGCAATGAACTGATCAGGGTGTTTGGGCTGGCCTCTCTCCCTCCTCTCTCCCCTCTCTCTCCCCCCTCCCTCCCTGCCTCCCCCCTCCCTCCCTGCCTCCCCCTCGCTCTCCCCTCCCTCCCTGCCTCCCCCCTCTCTCTCTCTCCCCCCTCCCTCCCTGCCTCCCCCCTCTCTCTCCCTCCCTCCCTCTCCATACCCTAGCTAATAAGATCCTTTGTGCTGCTGCCAAGTGTTTTACAGCACCAACAAATGCAACACACATACATACACATACATGTATACACATCACATGTACAGTATATACACACACATATAAACACACACTTTCTACTTACTACTTGTTCTCTCTCTCATTCTATCCTTCTCTCTTTCTCTCTCTCTCCCTCTTTCTCTCTAGCTCTCTTTCTCTCCTTCTCTCTCTCTTTCTCCACCTCTCTCTCTCTCTCTCTCTCGAGAATCGTCCAATCTCTCCATCTATGTCCAATCATGTCTGGGCGATGTGTGCACCACAGTAACTGTAGAGTGTAGCCAGAGGCCAACAGCTGTAGACAAGCTCTTAAAGTTCTTCTCTTTGGCACTTATTGGTTTCCCACGATGCATGTGTCATCATCTATAAGCCTGCTATGTTTTGGGGTCATGTGTTTATGCTCAGTGACCGATGCTCTTTTGCAAAGCTCTCTCTTTGAAGTCTCTTTGGATAAAAGTGTCTGCTAAAGGAATAAATATAAATGTAAGCTAACAAGCTAGAGCGGTCTAATAATCAGAATGGTACTGGTTTGATTCCTGGCTGTACCAGTTGAAGTTGTGTCCTTGGGCAAGGCAATTCACCCTACTTGTCTCGGGGACTTGCTGTAAGACTTGCTGTAAGCCACTCTGGATAAGAGCATCTGATAAATGAATAAATGTGGTGGGTGTTGATGTTTTCTTGCTGCTGGATTGTTTATAGCTCCATGGTAACCATCAAATCCTGGTCAGCCAGCTTGTGTCAACAGTAATGTTAAACACTACTTCCTTTTGATTCCAATTTTTACCATTATTATTCATGACTGGGCTAAATGTTTAGGAATAAAACTAGTTGTGACTTAGCTCTGAAAATGTTTTTGTTTCAGTTTAAGAAACAGAAGGCCGAAAAAAAAATAAAAACTTTAAACGGTTTATTATTATTATTATTGTTTTTTTGGCCCACCACCACCCCCTTCGTCAGATGACAACTTTATTTTTAATTCAATTTATATACGGTTTATTATTTGACATGTAGGCTAAGTAATGATCTCATGATTAATTGGCACATGCGTACGTGTTAATCAGACGTGGGTATTGTGGGTAATGTAGTTTTTCGTCTTCAGCGTCCACTTATTTACTTCTTCTACCTCTTTGTCTTTGAGCAAATTATGTGTGTCACTTTATTGTGATTCTGAGAGTAGGACCTGCCCTCGGTCTCACACACACACACACACACACACACACACACACACACACACACACACACACACACACACACGGAGAATACACGCCGAAGAAAGAAGAAAAAAGTGTGAATGTCCCCTTTAAATGTGAGTGTCGCGCGGAACAATTCACTACTCCTCCTTTCCGTGACGCTCAGACCAATTTGGACCAATCAACGTGACAGTCCTGGGGTGACCCCGCCCTCCAGCCAGGAAGAGAGAGCGAGCCTGGTCAGTGAGTGGCTGCACCGTGAAGAGAGAGCGAGCCTGGATCGCTACACGGTTACTGCAATTGAAGAGACCAACTTGTCTGCCACTTGAAGGGAATTAACAATTAGGCTGATCGGGTAGGATATCTATTTACGGTTTCAACAACGGCAACTTCTCAACCGTAGATCGTTTGTTCATTCCTTCTTTTTCTTCTTCTTTTTAAACCAGTAGTTGAGGTTTAGGTGTTTTTTTTTCTCCCTCGCGAGTGGGTTGACACATCGGAACCAAAAGTGGATTTAACGGAAGGCTCGCGGTCCATCCTCGCTCCAAGATGCTCCTAGTGTCCTCGCGGATAGACACACCGCGCATGGAGCCAATAGTAAGATGATCATCTGGGATTGTCGTTCATTTGGGTGGAGAGTGGCGCGTGCGTGTGTGTGTGTGCACAGACTGTCTAATTAATGAGCTACTTGATGAGCAGATTCCTTTATCCAACACGCGAGTGCTTTAGCCTGCGCCCGTGTGCCCGTTTAGTTATTTATTTTTAAAGAGGGGCATTTAAACTATTACGTAGTGGCATTTTTACTCTCTTGATCTCTCTCCCTCCCTCTCTTTCTCACTCCCCCTCTCTCTCTTTCTCTCTCTGTCCTCTCTCTCTCTCCCTGTCTTCCTCTCTCTTTCTCCCTCTCTCTGTCTTCCTCTCCCTCTCCCTGTCTTCCTCTCTCTTTCTCTTTCTCTCTCCCTCTCTCTTTCTCTCTCCCTCTCCCTGTCTTCCTCTCTCTTTCTCTCTCCCTCTCTCTGTCTTCCTCTCTCTTTCTCTCTCCCTCTGTCTTCCTCTCTCCCTCTTTCTCTGTCTCTTATCTTATCCTCTGTATGAGGATATTCCTGGACTGAACGGTAAGTGTCACCTAAAGTCAGCCACGATTGGCTGAGATGAAACAGATTGTTTGTAGACAATTAGAAGCCTTTGACCAACACAACAGTATAGACTACATCACAACAGTATAGACTACATATAGACTACATCACAACAGTATAGACTACATCACAACAGTATAGACTACATCACAACAGTATAGACTCTACATCACAACAGTATAGACTACATCACAACAGTATAGACTACATCACAACAGTATAGACTACATCACAACAGTATAGACTCTACATCACAACAGTATAGACTCTACATCACAACAGTATAGACTCTACATCACAACAGTATAGACTACATCACAACAGTATAGACTACATCACATCAGTATAGACTCTACATCACAACAGTATAGACTCTACATCACAACAGTATAGACTACATCACACATCACAACAGTATAGACTCTACATCACAACAGTATAGACTACATCACAACAGTATAGACTACATCACAACAGTATAGATATAGCACTCAGATTAACCTGTAATCTACATCTCTCTTTCTCTGTCCATCTTTCTCACACCACTCCATCTTTCTCACACACACACACACACACACACACACACACACACACACACACACACACACACACACACACACACACACACACACACACACACACACACACACACACACACACACACACACACACACACACACTAAGCAGCGTTGACGAGCGCTGGTTGTTCCAGTACGGTGATCATGTGGTGGAAGTTCTATGGCTGATATCAGATGTGACCGCGTGCCCGTGTAGCCTACTAACCTGCGCGTGAAGCGATTAACAGCAAACCAGCAATTTAAAGGACAGCGCGTGTGTGACAAGGGAAACGGAAATGAGGGGCGGGGGTTGATAGTCATAGATGGGGGTAGACGGTTGACAGCGATTGATAACATCAGTGTGGAATATTAAGACTAGTATCTGCCCCGTTCCCTGCGCGCGCTGTGCTATATTCTGTGCCTCGCGAAGGATTCCGGACGAGAGAGAGAAAAACCTTTGTCTTCGCGTGCCTCGCTGAACGCTGCTCGCCCCCCCCTCTTGCGGGCCAGCACAGGTCCGCCAGTAGCTGTTTACCGGCTCCTTTATCAGGCTGCTGAATCGGTGGGCAGTTGGCGGCGGGACTATACCGTTGCCCCCGCGCGACAATTTTAATAAACTGCCACGGGGGTGGATTAATGATCATGTGTGTTTATATGACGGGGGAGAGAAAAATAGAGTGACGGGAGGGAGAGAGACAATGGAAAAAGATTGAAAGGAGAGAGATAATAATATGAGAGAGATAGTCACGTGGTTTCGGATTCGTGTGTGCTTCGCTATATCGTCTGTTGATGTGATAGCTGACATGCACAGGAAATAGAGGATTGTGTGTGTGTGTGTGTGTGTGTGTGTGACCAGGATTAAAGACTGGCTCTGCTGCTAGAATATATAATGGGATTAAACAGAAACTCTGTCACCCATTAAGGCAATGCGGGGAGAGAAGGGGGTGGGGGTGGGGGGTGAGACAGAAGAAAAGGAGGGAGGAAGAGAGAGAGGAGGAGAGAGAAGAGGGTGAGATGGGTTAACTCCTAAATACTGCTGTCCTGACTCAGTTGGCTAAATGAAGTGACTGAGTTCTGAAATACTCTTTCTCCTCTCTCTCTCTCTCTCTCTCTCTCTCTCTCTCTCTCTCTCTCTCTCTCTCTCTCTCTCTCTCTCTCTCTCTCTCTCTCTCTCTCTCTCTCTCTCTCTCTCTCTCTCTCTCTCTCTCTCTCTCCCGTCTCTCTCTCTCTCTCTGTCTCTCTCTCTGTCTCTCTCTCACTCTCTCTCTCACACACACACCCGCACCCTCTTTTTTATGACGTGTACTGCTAGTGTAAGGGTTATTTTTGATTGGTTATCAAAACCTGCTGATGGCGCGACTTCCACCGGATCAATGCGCGTGTCGTGTCAATTAAGTAAACGGTGAAATGAAAGGCAGCCGTTCAGAAGTGATTTATGATTCAAGTCTACACACCTCCTCCTCCTCCCCCTCTTCCTCTTTCTCCCCGCTCTTCCTGTTTGTAGTCTTAATTTCCTCCTATAATCTGAAGGATTCTTCTCCTTAAAAAAACAAACATTTTAAATTTAAGGTAGAAAAACCAAAACGTCCCTGTTGTCCGTTCCAGACCTGACGTTGGGGAAACATAAAGCGCATGTGCAGACACGAGGTGACATAACGGTTTGGAATGCGAGCGCGAGTTGTGAGGGAAAAGTTTGGGGTTAGAGAGCGAGCCATGGAATGTTCATGAGCAGCGCGCGGGTACCGGAACAGCCAGAATGATTCTGAAGCACGTGCCCCCACTCGGTTATTCCGTCCGTTAAACGTTGAAGTGTCTCATGTTAGTTCAAAGAGCGGCAGAGTGACGTGTTGGACCGGAAGGGTTGGATGTTGGTATCAACGCCCTCTCGCCTCGTTCACCTACTGACCCACACACACTCACACACTCTCACACTCTCATACACACACACAAACACACACACAGTCACAACAACAAACGAGGCAATTAGCCAGAGCACTTTTCCTAATCATATTATGGATCGCTCTCAGTGGCCATTTCTTTGAATTGACAGAATGTAGGTTGGTCTCCATGTTCACCTCCCAGTTCAGCTTCATTATCGGTTTGAACAGAAATCCAATAGAGACGGACCTTAGATAGCCTGGTACACTACAGCTCTACCTCTGTACTGCTCTACCTCTGTACTGCTCTACCACTCTACTGCTCTACCTCTCTACTGCTCTACCTCTCTACTGGTCTACCACTCTACTGCTCTACCACTCTACTGCTCTACCACTCTACTGGTCTACCACTCTATCGCTCTACCACTCTACTGGTCTACCTCTCTACTGCTCTACCTCTCTACTGCTCTACCACTCTACTGGTCTACCTCTCTACTGCTCTACCACTCTACTGGTCTACCACTCTACTGGTCTACCACTCTACTGCTCTACCACTCTACTGGTCTACCTCTGTACTGCTCTACCACTCTACTGCTCTACCACTCTACTGGTCTACCTCTGTACTGCTCTACCACTCTACTGCTCTACCGCTCTACCTCTCTACTGCTCTACCTCTCTACTGCTCTACCTCTCTACTGCTCTACCACTACTGCTCTACCACTCTACTGCTCTACCACTCTATCGCTCTACCACTCTACTGGTCTACCTCTCTACTGCTCTACCACTCTACTGGTCTACTGCTCTACCACTCTACTGCTCTACTACTCTACCACTCTACTGCTCTACCACTCTACTGCTCTACCACTCTACTGGTCTACCACTCTATCGCTCTACCACTCTACTGGTCTACCTCTCTACTGCTCTACCACTCTACTGCTCTACCACTCTATCGCTCTACCACTCTACTGGTCTACCTCTCTACTGCTCTACCTCTCTACTGCTCTACCACTCTACTGGTCTACTGCTCTACCACTCTACTGGTCTACCTCTCTACTGCTCTACCACTCTACTGGTCTACCACTCTACTGCTCTACCACTCTACTGGTCTACCACTGTACTGCTCTACCACTCTACTGCTCTACCGCTCTACTGCTCTACCGCTCTACCTCTCTACTGCTCTACCTCTCTACTGCTCTACCTCTCTACTGCTCTACCACTACTGCTCTACCACTCTACTGCTCTACCACTCTACTGGTCTACCACTCTATCGCTCTACCACTCTACTGGTCTACCTCTCTACTGCTCTACCTCTCTACTGCTCTACCACTCTACTGGTCTACTGCTCTACCACTCTACTGCTCTACCTCTCTACTGCTCTACCACTCTACTGGTCTACTACTCTACCACTCTACTGCTCTACCACTCTACTGCTCTACCACTCTACTGGTCTACCACTCTATCGCTCTACCACTCTACTGGTCTACCACTCTATCGCTCTACCACTCTGTCGCTCTACTGCTCTACCTCTCTACTGTTCTACCTCTCTACTGCTCTACTACTCTATCGCTCTACCACCCTGCCTCTGTCGCTCTACTACTCTACCTCTACTACTCTACCACTCAACCTCTCCATCGCTCTACTACTCTACCACTCTACTGCTCTACCTGTATTGCTCTACCTCTCTATCGCTCTACTTCTCTATTGCTCTTCCTCTACTGCTCTATCGCTCTACCACTCTACCTCTACACACTTTATTCTGTTAGTCTGCTATTCTACAAGTTACACATGTTAGTTGTTGGGTTAGGGTTAGGGTTAGAGGTTAACCCTAACCCTAGAGAGGGTTAGAGGGGAAGAGAGAGAGAGGGAGAGAGACGGAGAGAGAGAGTGAGAGAAAGGGAGAGAGAGGGAGGGAGAGAAAAGGAGAGGGAGAGAGAGGGACAGAGAAGGAGGGAGAGCGAGTGAGGGAGTGAGAGAAAGGGGGAGGGAGGGAGGGGGTCTGACCTCTCTCTCCTTTCATCTTTCCGCTGGTGTCTAAGGATGAGATCACTGAATAATTGCGTTAGAGGCAGAGGAAGGAATTTAACCCTGAAGGAACTGCTGATGGTTCA
>CM059313.1:8125000-8127500 GCA_030340665.1 Neosalanx taihuensis
CCTCACCCGCTCCCCAGGCTTCCCCCAGGCCTCCGGGTCTCCGCAAATGGGCCCCAGTCAAACGGGCGGGGCCCCTTACTCCCTCCCCCACCCGTCCAAACCTGTCCCCTCGCCCCTCTCCGCCCCTTCCCCCCTCTCCTCGTCTTCCTCTTCCTCATCCTCCCAGAACCAGGCTCGCTCGCCCATGCTATCCGCCGCTCTCTCCTCCCGGGCCGTCGCCGTGGCGCCCGCTTGGCATGACGTCTCCCGGACGCAGCAGCTCCAGATGGCGTCCGGCTCTAAACACCTTCCCTCCACCGCCCCTGCACCTCTGCAGGGCCAGACCCAGGCCTCGTTGGGTCCTCCCACCCAGCAGGGCTCACCTTGGGGCGGGCAGAAGATCCCAGACACCCCCCTCTCCACCAGCAGGCTTTCAGCCCAGCAGGGAGCCTTCAGAGCCCCCAGGGCCCAGGCTCCCTCTCCATGCCTGGCCTGGTCCAGAGGCCCTCCCCACCCAGCCCGGCCCAACCCCAGCCTCCCTTCAGCCCCCAAAGCAGCCTTCATCCAGGGGTGTCAACCTCCTCCACCACACCCACCTCCTCCAACACCCCCATCTCCATCCAGGGCTCTCAGCCCAGCCACATGCCCAGTGGAGGTGGGCCGCCATCGGGCGCCAGCCGGCCCTCCCCCCTTACCGTCAGGACAAGCTCCAGGCCCAGTCACACGTTTACACTGGTCAGAATGGCTCAGGGCCAAACAGCCAGCTGTACAAGGCCATGACAGCAAGCCAGCCAAGCAACCTCAAACTACTCATGCAACAACAACAACACCATCAACAACAACAGCATCAACAGCAACAACAGCATCAACAGCAACAACAGCAACAACAGCATCAGCAACAACAACAGCAGCATCAACAACAACAACAACAACATCATCAACAGCATCAACAACAACAGCAAAAACAACATCAACAGCAACAACAACAGCATCAACAACAACATCAACAGCATCAACAACAACAACATCAACAACAACAGCATCAACAACAACAACATCAACAACAACAGCATCAACAACAACAACAACAACAGCATCAACAACAACAACAACAACAGCATCAACAACAGCAACAGTCCACAGCACACCTGCAGACTAATGCCCAGCTCCCTGCCAGTCTTTCTAAAGTGGGTGTTGCCAGCGGGGGCCCCCTCTCACTCACCCTGGGCCCCCCTCGCCCACTCTGACCCCCCTTACTCCTACTCACACACCAAGCCACTGAGACACTTTGACCTGGGCTCCCAGGGGGGCGCCACAGCAGCAGAAGATGGCAGGAGGGGGAGTGACGTCGCAGAACATGGGCGGTTACCGCAGCAACGCCGGAATCCAGCAGCAGCCGTTGGGGGCGGGGCCTGAAGCAACAAACCACGCCCACTTGCTCCAACAACGAATGGCGCGGATGCAGCAGGCAGGAGTCGCTGGAGGGGTGAGTTCTCTACTGATTCTGTTTTTATATCCCATCTTATTTTGAATTCTTGATGAATGAACACTTCCTGTTTGTGGGCAACACTTCCTGTTTGTGGGCAACACTTCCTGTTTGTGGGCAACACTTCCTGGTTGTGGGCAACACTTCCTGGTTGTGGGCAACACTTCCTGTTTGTGGGCAACACTTCCTGTTTGTGGGCAACACTTCCTGGTTGTGGTTAAGGATACCTGAAGGATGAGGTGTATCAACTTGATTACCCATGATCCTTTGCGTATTTCACTGAATTGCTTTGCTCCAAAAGCGTTGGATGACTTCTACCCAGGCTGTAGTTGATTGGCCCGTGCTGCCTGCTGCCGTTCAGGGATTGGATGATTGGAGTTTGGGGGGAAATGGGATTATGGTTTAATTTTGGCTGATGTGTTAAATGTCAAAGAACGAATGAAAGAAAGAATCAATCAGTTCATGATTTCAGTTGATGGATGAATGGATGAAGAAAGGAACGGCTGAAATGAGAGATCTTGGTCTCCAGTGTGTGTAGAGGAGGGTTGGAGGGGTGGAGGGAGGAGGGGGAGGGCTGGAGGGAGGAGGGCTGGAGGGTGGAGGGGGGAGGGCTTTGAGGGAGGAGGGGGAGGGCTGGAGGAGGAGGGCTGGAGGAGGGAGGAGGGCTGGAGGGAGGAGGAACATGTGGGTCTGGGAGGGGAGAGGTGAAGGGGGGTGAGAGGGGGAGGGTGGGGCCCTGCTGTGTGAGAGGGGCAAAGGGGTCACTGGGAGAGGGGGAGAGGGGGAAGAGTGAGGGAAGACTAGAACAAGGAGAGGGGATGTGTGTGTGTTTATGTGTGTGTTTGTGCGTGTGTGTGAGGTTAATTATGTAAACGATGGGAAAGAATAGAGAGTGGAGGAATCTAGCCTTAGAGGGAAAACACACAAGCACTGATACACACACAGACACACACTGATACACACACAGACACACACTGATACAAACACAGGCACACACTGATACACACACACAAACACTTTACACACACACAGATG
>CM059313.1:8140000-8142500 GCA_030340665.1 Neosalanx taihuensis
AAGCCTAAAGCACACAGCTTATCTGCTCCCAGTGTCCAGGAGAAAACACACCACAGTGTGTAAACTCACTTCCTGAGGCGACTGCAGCCAGGAAAAGGTTTATTGGGATTAGAAAGGAGGTCTAAAGGTAAGCTAGCTCCAGGTGTGAAGGTAGCCAAGCTAGCAAGCTAACGTTAGCCTGCTGTGTGTGTACCAGAAGTGTTCAGAAGTGTCCTCACCCCTCACACAAAGCTCCACTGTCCTGTGATGGTGCAGAAGGAGACAGACCCCGCTGAGCTGTGGAGCTACTGACCGGAGGTAGTGGACATGTTCAGCAGCTGTGTTGAGTCCTGACCTCCTGCTGTGTTCTGGGGTCATGTGTGTTGTTCTGCAGCCCCAGCTGGTCCTGAGGCAGCAGGAAGTCCAGCAGAGAGTCCAGCAGACAGAGAAGAAGCTGAAGGAAGTCCAGCAGGCTGTGGAGTCTCTCAAGGTCAGCATCAGGATGTCCACTACTGCAGCTGTGCTACTGGGAGATACCAGGAGAGGACAGCTGCTCTCTCTACACTCAGGAAGACTGATGATGTCACTGGAGGAACATCTTCATTTACTGCTCTGGGTTTTCTGTCTTCTGCCCTCTTTCTCTCCTCCTCCTTATTCTCTCCTCTCTCACCCCTCTTTCTCTCCTCCTCCTTACTCTCTCCTCTCTCACCCTTCTTTCTCTCCTCCTCCTTATTCTCTCTCTCCTCTCACCCCTCTTTCTCTCCTCCTCCTTACTCTCTCTCCTCTCCTCTCTCACCCCTCTTCCTCTCCTCCTCCTTATTCTCTCCTCTCTCACCCCTCTTTCTCTCCTCCTCCTTACTCTCTCCTCTCTTCTCTCACCCCTCTTTCTCTCCTCCTCCTTATTCTCTCCTCTCTCACCCCTCTTTCTCTCCTCCTACTTACTCTCTCTTCTCTCCCTCTCCTTCCTCCTCTCGCTCTCCTCCCACCTCTCCTCTCTCCCTCTCCTCCCCTCTCTCCCCCTCTCTCTCCCTCCTCCCCACTCTCCCCCTCCTCCCCTCTCTCCCCCTCCTCCCCCCTCTCTCCCCCTCCTCCCCCTCTCTCCCCCTCCCCCCTCCTCCCCCTTTCTCCCCCTCCTCCCCGTCTCTCTCCCTCTCTCCCCCTCTCTCCCCCTCCTCTCCCTCTCTCTCCCTCCTCCCCCTCTCTCTCCCTCCTCCCCCCTCTCTCCCCCTCCTCCCTCTCTCCCCTCTCTCCCCCTCCTCCCCCTCTCCCCCTCCTCCCCCTCTCCTCCCCCTCTCTCCCCTCTCCCCCCTCTCTCCCTCCTCCCCCCTCTCTCCCCCTCCTCCCCCTCTCCCCCTCTCTCCCTCTCCCCCTCTCTCCCCCTCCTCCCCCTCTCTCCCCCTCTCTCCCTCTCCCCCATCTCTCCCCCTCCTCCCCCCTCTCTCTCCCTCCTCCCCCTATCTCTCCCTCCCTCCCCCCTCTCTCTCCTCCCCCCCCTCTCTCCCTCTCTCCCCCTCCCTCCCCCCTCTCTCCCCCTCCTCCCCTCTCTCCTCCCCCCTCTGTCCTCCCTCTTTCCCTCTCTCTCCCTCTCTTCCCCCCTCTCTCCCCCTCCTCCCTCTCTCTCCCCCTCCTCCCCCCTCTCTCTCCTCCCCCCTCTCTCCCTCTCTCCCCCTCCTCCCCCTCTCTCTCCTCCCCCTCTCTCCCCCTCCTCCCCCCTCTCTCCCCTCCTCCCCCTCTCTCCTCCCCCCTCTGTCCTCCCTCTTTCCCTCTCTCTCCCCCTCTTCCCCCCTCTCTCCCCCTCCTCCCTCTCTCTCCCCCTCCTCCCCCCTCTCTCCAGCGCTCAGGCCAGGCAGCAGTGCAGGACAGTGAGAGGATCTTCACTGAGCTGATCAGGTCCATGGAGAGAAGGCGCTCTGAGGTGAAGGATCTGATCAGAGCCCAGCAGGGGCAGCAGTGAGTCAGGCTGAAGAAGTGCTGGAGAGACTGGAGCAGGAGATAGCTGAGCTGAGGAGGAGAGACGCTGAGCTGGAGAAGCTCTCCCACACAGAGGACAACATCCACTTCCTCCAGGTAACTAGACTGACCTGCAGCTCACATGTGAAGATACACTCACTGTGTGCTGATCTGTGGAGGATCTCAGCCCTCTTACCCCCCCTCCTCCCCCCTCCCTGTCTCCAGGTCTACCAGTCTCTCTCCAGTATCAGTGTGTGTCCAGATGTCCCCAGCTTGTGTGTTCCTCCTCTTCAGTACTTCAGTAGAGTGACTGAGCAGGTCTCTAAGCTGAGAGACCAACTGGAGGAGCTGATCCAGAGAGAGTGGTCCAACATGTCCAGCACAGGTGAGCTGCTTCAACACAGCAGGTGACAGGACAGACACCAGGCACATGAGCACACACTTCTATCCACTTCAGAAGCTGACTACGTGTGTGTGTGTGTGTGTCCAGTCTCCAGAGTGCAGCTGTTCCTGCCTGCAGTGCCCAGGATCACAGCACAGCTCCTCCCATGTGAGTCTCTGAGGTGTCCAG
>CM059313.1:8147500-8155000 GCA_030340665.1 Neosalanx taihuensis
CAGTTGAAGTTGTGTCCTTGGGCAAGGCAATTCACCCTACTTGTCTCGGGGACTTGCTGTAAGACTTGCTGTAAGCCACTCTGGATAAGAGCATCTGATAAATGAATAAATGTGGTGGGTGTTGATGTTTTCTTGCTGCTGGATTGTTTATAGCTCCATGGTAACCATCAAATCCTGGTCAGCCAGCTTGTGTCAACAGTAATGTTAAACACTACTTCCTTTTGATTCCAATTTTTACCATTATTATTCATGACTGGGCTAAATGTTTAGGAATAAAACTAGTTGTGACTTAGCTCTGAAAATGTTTTTGTTTCAGTTTAAGAAACAGAAGGCCGAAAAAAAAATAAAAACTTTAAACGGTTTATTATTATTATTATTGTTTTTTTGGCCCACCACCACCCCCTTCGTCAGATGACAACTTTATTTTTAATTCAATTTATATACGGTTTATTATTTGACATGTAGGCTAAGTAATGATCTCATGATTAATTGGCACATGCGTACGTGTTAATCAGACGTGGGTATTGTGGGTAATGTAGTTTTTCGTCTTCAGCGTCCACTTATTTACTTCTTCTACCTCTTTGTCTTTGAGCAAATTATGTGTGTCACTTTATTGTGATTCTGAGAGTAGGACCTGCCCTCGGTCTCACACACACACACACACACACACACACACACACACACACACACACACACACACACACACACGGAGAATACACGCCGAAGAAAGAAGAAAAAAGTGTGAATGTCCCCTTTAAATGTGAGTGTCGCGCGGAACAATTCACTACTCCTCCTTTCCGTGACGCTCAGACCAATTTGGACCAATCAACGTGACAGTCCTGGGGTGACCCCGCCCTCCAGCCAGGAAGAGAGAGCGAGCCTGGTCAGTGAGTGGCTGCACCGTGAAGAGAGAGCGAGCCTGGATCGCTACACGGTTACTGCAATTGAAGAGACCAACTTGTCTGCCACTTGAAGGGAATTAACAATTAGGCTGATCGGGTAGGATATCTATTTACGGTTTCAACAACGGCAACTTCTCAACCGTAGATCGTTTGTTCATTCCTTCTTTTTCTTCTTCTTTTTAAACCAGTAGTTGAGGTTTAGGTGTTTTTTTTTCTCCCTCGCGAGTGGGTTGACACATCGGAACCAAAAGTGGATTTAACGGAAGGCTCGCGGTCCATCCTCGCTCCAAGATGCTCCTAGTGTCCTCGCGGATAGACACACCGCGCATGGAGCCAATAGTAAGATGATCATCTGGGATTGTCGTTCATTTGGGTGGAGAGTGGCGCGTGCGTGTGTGTGTGTGCACAGACTGTCTAATTAATGAGCTACTTGATGAGCAGATTCCTTTATCCAACACGCGAGTGCTTTAGCCTGCGCCCGTGTGCCCGTTTAGTTATTTATTTTTAAAGAGGGGCATTTAAACTATTACGTAGTGGCATTTTTACTCTCTTGATCTCTCTCCCTCCCTCTCTTTCTCACTCCCCCTCTCTCTCTTTCTCTCTCTGTCCTCTCTCTCTCTCCCTGTCTTCCTCTCTCTTTCTCCCTCTCTCTGTCTTCCTCTCCCTCTCCCTGTCTTCCTCTCTCTTTCTCTTTCTCTCTCCCTCTCTCTTTCTCTCTCCCTCTCCCTGTCTTCCTCTCTCTTTCTCTCTCCCTCTCTCTGTCTTCCTCTCTCTTTCTCTCTCCCTCTGTCTTCCTCTCTCCCTCTTTCTCTGTCTCTTATCTTATCCTCTGTATGAGGATATTCCTGGACTGAACAGTAAGGTGTCACCTAAAGTCAGCCGCGATTGGCTGAGATGAAACAGATTGTTTGTAGACAATTAGAAGCCTTTGACCAACACAACAGTATAGACTACATCACAACAGTATAGACTACATCACAACAGTATAGACTACATCACAACAGTATAGACTACATCACAACAGTATAGACTCTACATCACAACAGTATAGACTACATCACAACAGTATAGACTACATCACAACAGTATAGACTACATCACAACAGTATAGACTCTACATCACAACAGTATAGACTCTACATCACAACAGTATAGACTCTACATCACAACAGTATAGACTACATCACAACAGTATAGACTACATCACATCAGTATAGACTCTACATCACAACAGTATAGACTCTACATCACAACAGTATAGACTACATCACACATCACAACAGTATAGACTCTACATCACAACAGTATAGACTACATCACAACAGTATAGACTACATCACAACAGTATAGATATAGCACTCAGATTAACCTGTAATCTACATCTCTCTTTCTCTGTCCATCTTTCTCACACCACTCCATCTTTCTCACACACACACACACACACACACACACACACACACACACACACACACACACACACACACACACACACACACACACACACACACACACACACACACACACACACACACACACACACACACACACACTAAGCAGCGTTGACGAGCGCTGGTTGTTCCAGTACGGTGATCATGTGGTGGAAGTTCTATGGCTGATATCAGATGTGACCGCGTGCCCGTGTAGCCTACTAACCTGCGCGTGAAGCGATTAACAGCAAACCAGCAATTTAAAGGACAGCGCGTGTGTGACAAGGGAAACGGAAATGAGGGGCGGGGGTTGATAGTCATAGATGGGGGTAGACGGTTGACAGCGATTGATAACATCAGTGTGGAATATTAAGACTAGTATCTGCCCCGTTCCCTGCGCGCGCTGTGCTATATTCTGTGCCTCGCGAAGGATTCCGGACGAGAGAGAGAAAAACCTTTGTCTTCGCGTGCCTCGCTGAACGCTGCTCGCCCCCCCCTCTTGCGGGCCAGCACAGGTCCGCCAGTAGCTGTTTACCGGCTCCTTTATCAGGCTGCTGAATCGGTGGGCAGTTGGCGGCGGGACTATACCGTTGCCCCCGCGCGACAATTTTAATAAACTGCCACGGGGGTGGATTAATGATCATGTGTGTTTATATGACGGGGGAGAGAAAAATAGAGTGACGGGAGGGAGAGAGACAATGGAAAAAGATTGAAAGGAGAGAGATAATAATATGAGAGAGATAGTCACGTGGTTTCGGATTCGTGTGTGCTTCGCTATATCGTCTGTTGATGTGATAGCTGACATGCACAGGAAATAGAGGATTGTGTGTGTGTGTGTGTGTGTGTGTGTGACCAGGATTAAAGACTGGCTCTGCTGCTAGAATATATAATGGGATTAAACAGAAACTCTGTCACCCATTAAGGCAATGCGGGGAGAGAAGGGGGGTGGGGGTGGGGGGTGAGACAGAAGAAAAGGAGGGAGGAAGAGAGAGAGGAGGAGAGAGAAGAGGGTGAGATGGGTTAACTCCTAAATACTGCTGTCCTGACTCAGTTGGCTAAATGAAGTGACTGAGTTCTGAAATACTCTTTCTCCTTCTCTCTCTCTCTCTCTCTCTCTCTCTCTCTCCCTGTCTCTCTCTCTCCCTCTCCCTCTCTCTCTCTCTCTCTCTCTCTCTCCTGTCTCTCTCTCTCTCTCTCTCTCTCTCTCTCTCCCGTCTCTCTCTCTCTCTCTGTCTCTCTCTCTGTCTCTCTCTCACTCTCTCTCTCACACACACACCCGCACCCTCTTTTTTATGACGTGTACTGCTAGTGTAAGGGTTATTTTTGATTGGTTATCAAAACCTGCTGATGGCGCGACTTCCACCGGATCAATGCGCGTGTCGTGTCAATTAAGTAAACGGTGAAATGAAAGGCAGCCGTTCAGAAGTGATTTATGATTCAAGTCTACACACCTCCTCCTCCTCCCCCTCTTCCTCTTTCTCCCCGCTCTTCCTGTTTGTAGTCTTAATTTCCTCCTATAATCTGAAGGATTCTTCTCCTTAAAAAAACAAACATTTTAAATTTAAGGTAGAAAAACCAAAACGTCCCTGTTGTCCGTTCCAGACCTGACGTTGGGGAAACATAAAGCGCATGTGCAGACACGAGGTGACATAACGGTTTGGAATGCGAGCGCGAGTTGTGAGGGAAAAGTTTGGGGTTAGAGAGCGAGCCATGGAATGTTCATGAGCAGCGCGCGGGTACCGGAACAGCCAGAATGATTCTGAAGCACGTGCCCCCACTCGGTTATTCCGTCCGTTAAACGTTGAAGTGTCTCATGTTAGTTCAAAGAGCGGCAGAGTGACGTGTTGGACCGGAAGGGTTGGATGTTGGTATCAACGCCCTCTCGCCTCGTTCACCTACTGACCCACACACACTCACACACTCTCACACTCTCATACACACACACAAACACACACACAGTCACAACAACAAACGAGGCAATTAGCCAGAGCACTTTTCCTAATCATATTATGGATCGCTCTCAGTGGCCATTTCTTTGAATTGACAGAATGTAGGTTGGTCTCCATGTTCACCTCCCAGTTCAGCTTCATTATCGGTTTGAACAGAAATCCAATAGAGACGGACCTTAGATAGCCTGGTACACTACAGCTCTACCTCTGTACTGCTCTACCTCTGTACTGCTCTACCACTCTACTGCTCTACCTCTCTACTGCTCTACCTCTCTACTGGTCTACCACTCTACTGCTCTACCACTCTACTGCTCTACCACTCTACTGGTCTACCACTCTATCGCTCTACCACTCTACTGGTCTACCTCTCTACTGCTCTACCTCTCTACTGCTCTACCACTCTACTGGTCTACCTCTCTACTGCTCTACCACTCTACTGGTCTACCACTCTACTGGTCTACCACTCTACTGCTCTACCACTCTACTGGTCTACCTCTGTACTGCTCTACCACTCTACTGCTCTACCACTCTACTGGTCTACCTCTGTACTGCTCTACCACTCTACTGCTCTACCGCTCTACCTCTCTACTGCTCTACCTCTCTACTGCTCTACCTCTCTACTGCTCTACCACTACTGCTCTACCACTCTACTGCTCTACCACTCTATCGCTCTACCACTCTACTGGTCTACCTCTCTACTGCTCTACCACTCTACTGGTCTACTGCTCTACCACTCTACTGCTCTACTACTCTACCACTCTACTGCTCTACCACTCTACTGCTCTACCACTCTACTGGTCTACCACTCTATCGCTCTACCACTCTACTGGTCTACCTCTCTACTGCTCTACCACTCTACTGCTCTACCACTCTATCGCTCTACCACTCTACTGGTCTACCTCTCTACTGCTCTACCTCTCTACTGCTCTACCACTCTACTGGTCTACTGCTCTACCACTCTACTGGTCTACCTCTCTACTGCTCTACCACTCTACTGGTCTACCACTCTACTGCTCTACCACTCTACTGGTCTACCACTGTACTGCTCTACCACTCTACTGCTCTACCGCTCTACTGCTCTACCGCTCTACCTCTCTACTGCTCTACCTCTCTACTGCTCTACCTCTCTACTGCTCTACCACTACTGCTCTACCACTCTACTGCTCTACCACTCTACTGGTCTACCACTCTATCGCTCTACCACTCTACTGGTCTACCTCTCTACTGCTCTACCTCTCTACTGCTCTACCACTCTACTGGTCTACTGCTCTACCACTCTACTGCTCTACCTCTCTACTGCTCTACCACTCTACTGGTCTACTACTCTACCACTCTACTGCTCTACCACTCTACTGCTCTACCACTCTACTGGTCTACCACTCTATCGCTCTACCACTCTACTGGTCTACCACTCTATCGCTCTACCACTCTGTCGCTCTACTGCTCTACCTCTCTACTGTTCTACCTCTCTACTGCTCTACTACTCTATCGCTCTACCACCCTGCCTCTGTCGCTCTACTACTCTACCTCTACTACTCTACCACTCAACCTCTCCATCGCTCTACTACTCTACCACTCTACTGCTCTACCTGTATTGCTCTACCTCTCTATCGCTCTACTTCTCTATTGCTCTTCCTCTACTGCTCTATCGCTCTACCACTCTACCTCTACACACTTTATTCTGTTAGTCTGCTATTCTACAAGTTACACATGTTAGTTGTTGGGTTAGGGTTAGGGTTAGAGGTTAACCCTAACCCTAGAGAGGGTTAGAGGGGAAGAGAGAGAGAGGGAGAGAGACGGAGAGAGAGAGTGAGAGAAAGGGAGAGAGAGGGAGGGAGAGAAAAGGAGAGGGAGAGAGAGGGACAGAGAAGGAGGGAGAGCGAGTGAGGGAGTGAGAGAAAGGGGGAGGGAGGGAGGGGGTCTGACCTCTCTCTCCTTTCATCTTTCCGCTGGTGTCTAAGGATGAGATCACTGAATAATTGCGTTAGAGGCAGAGGAAGGAATTTAACCCTGAAGGAACTGCTGATGGTTCAGATGAATGACTTGGGGAGGAGAGAACAGTTGGATGTTTACTTTATGTGTTCTGCCTCAGTCTACCTACCCCTATCTACCCTTACCTACCCCTACCTACTCTTACCTAGCCCTACCTACCCCTACCTACCCCTATCTACCCTTATCTACACTTACCTAGCCCTTACCTACCCCTACCTACTCTTACCTAGCCCTACCTACCCTTACCTACTCTTACCTACCCCTATCTACCCTTACCTACCCCTACCTACTCTTACCTACCCCTACCTACCCCTATCTACCCTTATCTACACTTACCTAGCCCTAACCTACCCCTACCTAGCTCTTTCTACCCCTACCTAGCCCTACCTACCCTTATCTACCCCTACCTAGCCCTACCTACCCTTACCTACCCCTACCTAGCCCTACCTACCCTTACCTACCCCTACCTAGCCCTACCTACCCTTATCTACCCCTACCTAGCCCTACCTACCCTTACCTACCCCTACTTACCCTTATCTACCTCTACCTAGCCCTACCTACCCTTACCTACCCCTACCTAGCCCTACCTACCCTTACCTACCCCTACTTACCCTTATCTACCTAGCCCTACCTACCCTTACCTACCCCTACCTACCCTTATCTACCCCTACCTACCCTTATCTACCCCTACCTACCCACCCCTAACCACATCTACCTACCCACTGCGACCCCCCCCCACCTACTGTGTGTGTGTGCGCGTTTGTGTGTGTTTTGAAGATGATAAACAGGCATTTATTTTCACAGAAAGGAAAAAAATGATACATTTCTGCTGATTTTCAGTTTTGGACCATATGGTGACTCCCCCAAGAGAGAGGGACGGGGGAGGGAGGGAGGGGAGAGGGAGGGAGGGATGGTGGAGGAGAAGAGAGGGGGATGGTGGAGGAGAAGAGAGAGGGGGATGGTGGAGGAGAAGAGGGCCTGTTGAAGGGTGAGTTAGGTGGCTGAGCGGTTAGGGAATCAGGCTGGTAATCAGAAGGTTGCCGGTTAGATTCCCAACCGGCGAGGCACTTCACCCTACTTGCTTTGGGGGTGGGGTGGGGGGTGGGGGGGGGGTGGGGGGGCTGCATGTAAGGGAGCTGTGGCCTTGAGATGCGCTAACTAGCCAGCTGCTCTGGGTTCAGTCTCTGTGTGTGTGTGTGTGTGTGTGTGTGTGTGTGTGTGTGTGTGTGT
>CM059313.1:8172500-8175000 GCA_030340665.1 Neosalanx taihuensis
TGGGTGTTGCCAGCGGGGGCCCCCTCTCACTCACCCTGGGCCCCCCTCGCCCACTCTGACCCCCCTTACTCCTACTCACACACCAAGCCACTGAGACACTTTGACCTGGGCTCCCAGGGGGCGCGCCACAGCAGCAGAAGATGGCAGGAGGGGGAGTGACGTCGCAGAACATGGGCGGTTACCGCAGCAACGCCGGAATCCAGCAGCAGCCGTTGGGGGCGGGGCCTGAAGCAACAAACCACGCCCACTTGCTCCAACAACGAATGGCGCGGATGCAGCAGGCAGGAGTCGCTGGAGGGGTGAGTTCTCTACTGATTCTGTTTTTATATCCCATCTTATTTTGAATTCTTGATGAATGAACACTTCCTGTTTGTGGGCAACACTTCCTGTTTGTGGGCAACACTTCCTGTTTGTGGGCAACACTTCCTGGTTGTGGGCAACACTTCCTGGTTGTGGGCAACACTTCCTGTTTGTGGGCAACACTTCCTGTTTGTGGGCAACACTTCCTGGTTGTGGTTAAGGATACCTGAAGGATGAGGTGTATCAACTTGATTACCCATGATCCTTTGCGTATTTCACTGAATTGCTTTGCTCCAAAAGCGTTGGATGACTTCTACCCAGGCTGTAGTTGATTGGCCCGTGCTGCCTGCTGCCGTTCAGGGATTGGATGATTGGAGTTTGGGGGGAAATGGGATTATGGTTTAATTTTGGCTGATGTGTTAAATGTCAAAGAACGAATGAAAGAAAGAATCAATCAGTTCATGATTTCAGTTGATGGATGAATGGATGAAGAAAGGAACGGCTGAAATGAGAGATCTTGGTCTCCAGTGTGTGTAGAGGAGGGTTGGAGGGGTGGAGGGAGGAGGGGGAGGGCTGGAGGGAGGAGGGCTGGAGGGTGGAGGGGGAGGGGCTTTGAGGGAGGAGGGGGAGGGCTGGAGGGAGGAGGGCTGGAGGAGGGAGGAGGGCTGGAGGGAGGAGGAACATGTGGGTCTGGGAGGGGAGAGGTGAAGGGGGGTGAGAGGGGGAGGGTGGGGCCCTGCTGTGTGAGAGGGGCAAAGGGGTCACTGGGAGAGGGGGAGAGGGGGGAAGAGTGAGGGAAGACTAGAACAAGGAGAGGGGATGTGTGTGTGTTTATGTGTGTGTTTGTGCGTGTGTGTGAGGTTAATTATGTAAACGATGGGAAAGAATAGAGAGTGGAGGAATCTAGCCTTAGAGGGAAAACACACAAGCACTGATACACACACAGACACACACTGATACACACACAGACACACACTGATACAAACACAGGCACACACTGATACACACACACAAACACTTTACACACACACAGATGCACACACACTAATACACACACACAGACACACACAGATATATATACACGCACACACAGACACACACCTACACACGCATAGCACACAAACAGCACACAATAGTCATTAAAACGGTGTCTGTGTGTGTGTGTGTGCGTGTTTGTGTGTGTGTGTACATGTGAGTCAGAATGATTGAGTGGCTAATCTGTTTGGTGTCAGGTAGGAGTACCGCCTGAAAAACACCTCTGTGTGTGTGGGTTTGTGTTTGGGTGTGTGTGTGTGTGTGTGTGTGTGGGTCTGTGTGTGTGTGTCTACCTTATGAGTGAGCAGATGTTTGTGTGTAAGGGGCATTTTCTGTGGGTATGCATATTGTGTAGGCTTGTGCGTAAAACGTGTTAATAGTGCATGTATGTGTATGTGTCTGTGTGTGTGTGTGTGTCTGTGTGTGTCTGTGTGTGTGTGTGTGTGTGTGTGTGTGTGTGTGTGTGTGTGTGTGTGTGTGTGTGTGTGTGTGTGTGTGTGTGTGTGTGTGTGTAGATTGAGTTTCAGAGTGCTGTGGCAGCATCTCTCCCTCCTGCTGCAGAAGCTCTTTGAGTGAGGCGGTGTGTTTGAAGCTTGGCACATCCCTCCCCCTCCTCACCCCCTTCTCCCTCCCTCTCCCTCCCTCTCCCTCCCCCTCCTTCCCCTCCTCTCATCCCTCTCGCCTCTTTGACCAGTTCTTTCAGCACACCAATAAAGGATAATGAATTTTAGGAAAGAGGGGATAAGCAGAAAGAAAGAGAGAGAGAGAGGCAGAGTGAGAGAGAGAGAGAGAGAGAGAGAGAGAGTGTGTGTGTAAGAGAGAGGGGGAGGCAGAGAGGGGGAGGAGAGGCGTGGCTGGATTGTTCTCTCGGCAGGAGTGAGTTAGTAAGCTCTAAAGAGGGCCCTCAGTTAAGACACCCCCGACACACACACTCACACACACACACACACTCACACACACACGCTCACCCCTTCCATACACACACACAAAGAAACTCCTCTAGTAATTTTAACCCTTTAACCTCTCTCTCTCACTCTCTCTCTCTCTCCCCTCTCTCTCTCTCTCTCCCTCTTCCCTCCCCCTCCTCCTCCCCCTCGTCTCTCTCTGTCTAAGAAGTGTGTCCATCCTCAACACAGACATGCCTCCTGAACATGCTTCCTGAACA
>CM059313.1:8185000-8192500 GCA_030340665.1 Neosalanx taihuensis
CCCTCTCCTTCCCTCTTTCTCTCTCCCTCTCTCTCTCCTCTCTTCTCCACCCCCCAGCTAAACTCCACCCCTCTGACAGAACCAGGAAATCCCTCCCTCCTCCCACAGCAGTTGTTATTCTGAAGAAATGAAACTGATCTTTCTTTCTCTCGCTCCCTCTCCCTCTCTGCACTTGTGTTTGTGTGTGTGAGAGTGAAAGACCGTCACTACCACTTTATCATGGCCCAGCAGGGAGTTCTGCTGGACCAGGACCAGTTCTGCTGTTCCGTGTGTCTGGACCTCTTAAAGGATCCTGTCACTCTCTCCTGTGGTCACAGCTACTGTAGCAGCTGTATCGAGGGCTGCTGGGACCAGGATGAGCAGAGGGGAGTCTACAGCTGCCCCCAGTGCAGACAGAGCTTCTCTCAGAGGCCTGATCTGAAGAGGAACACCATGCTGGCTGAGCTGGTGGACAAGCTGAAGGAGACAGGAGGAGCCCAGGCCGCCCCCTCTGAGCTGAGCAGTCCAGCTGGGCCAGGAGAGGTGACCTGTGACCTCTGCACTGGACCCAGGAAGCAGAGAGCCCTCAAGTCCTGTCTGGTGTGTGTGGTGTCCTACTGCCAGACTCACCTCCAGCCCCACTACCAGGTTCCTGGGCTGAAGAAACACAAGCTGGTGGAAGCCATGTCTGGACTGCAGGAGATGATCTGCTCCAGTCATGACAAACTGCTGGAGGTCTTCTGTCGGACAGACCAGCAGTGTATCTGCTACCTGTGTACCATGGAAGAACATAAAGGCCATGACACGGTGTCAATCAAAACTGAGAGGAAGGACAAACAGGTGAGAGCAGAACTATGGAGGGAATCTCAGTCTCCTTTCACAATCGACCGCATATTCAGTCCATCTTTGCTCGGTAACTCGGTCTGAGAACTAGGAAACTTTGACCGCTATAATATCAGCAATATCAGCTAGTTCCATATTCTTTGTCCAAATTATGAATATGACTCTGGTTTGATAGATAGACCCATAGGGGGAACTTTGACAGGCTGTGACCTCTCCCCTTCACTCCTGTCAAAGTGAAAGCTGCTGTCTGACTGACCACTGTAATGGGACCAGATCTGAATTTAAAAGTATCTAAACAAGTCGAGGTTCCTTCACTGGACAGTTTCCAGGTTTTAGCACTTGTCCTTTGTAAGCTATCAGCTGAACTTTGGTCTGGTTTCAGAACAGCTGATATTCAGGATCAGAAGCTGTCAGACCCGTCTGACTCGCCCAGTCTACGCCCAGGCAAAGTGCATTAAGATCTCAGTCCTTTGAACCTATTATATAAGAGAGAACTCTTCCCTTCCTGTTTGAAGTGGGTGCTGCACTCTCCCGCTGAGGGGAGGCCTTTGATAGCAGGGGCGCGTCTGGTGGCACAACACCAGGACATGTCGACCAAACCAGCTAAAATAAGCTTTCCTTACCTAAAGCCTAAAGCACACAGCTTATCTGCTCCCAGTGTCCAGGAGAAAACACACCACAGTGTGTAAACTCACTTCCTGAGGCGACTGGAGCCAGGAAAAGGTTTATTGGGATTAGAAAGGAGGTCTAAAGGTAAGCTAGCTCCAGGTGTGAAGGTAGCCAAGCTAGCAAGCTAACGTTAGCCTGCTGTGTGTGTACCAGAAGTGTTCAGAAGTGTCCTCACCCCTCACACAAAGCTCCACTGTCCTGTGATGGTGCAGAAGGAGACAGACCCCGCTGAGCTGTGGAGCTACTGACCGGAGGTAGTGGACATGTTCAGCAGCTGTGTTGAGTCCTGACCTCCTGCTGTGTTCTGGGGTCATGTGTGTTGTTCTGCAGCCCCAGCTGGTCCTGAGGCAGCAGGAAGTCCAGCAGAGAGTCCAGCAGACAGAGAAGAAGCTGAAGGAAGTCCAGCAGGCTGTGGAGTCTCTCAAGGTCAGCATCAGGATGTCCACTACTGCAGCTGTGCTACTGGGAGATACCAGGAGAGGACAGCTGCTCTCTCTACACTCAGGAAGACTGATGATGTCACTGGAGGAACATCTTCATTTACTGCTCTGGGTTTTCTGTCTTCTGCCCTCTTTCTCTCCTCCTCCTTATTCTCTCCTCTCTCACCCCTCTTTCTCTCCTCCTCCTTACTCTCTCCTCTCTCACCCTTCTTTCTCTCCTCCTCCTTACTCTCTCTTCTCTCCCTCTCCTTCCTCCTCTCTCCCTGTCCTCCCCTCTCTCCCCCCTCTCTCCCTCTCTCCTCCCCCTCTCCTCCCTCTCCCTCTCCTCCCCCCTCTCTCCCCCTCTCTCTCCTTCCTCTCCCCTCTCCCCCTCCTTCCCTCTCTCCCCCCTCTCTCCCTCTCTCCTCTCCCTCTTCTCCCTCCTCCCCCCTCTCTCCCCCTCCTCCCCCCTCTCTCTCCCTCCTCTCCCCTCTCCCCCTCCTCCCCCCTCTCTCTTCCCTCTCTCCTCCCCCTCTCTCCCTCTCTCCCTCTCCTCCCCCCTCTCTCCCTCTCCTCCCCTCTCTCTCCTCCCTCTCCCCCTCCTCCCCCTCCCCCTCTCTCCTCCCCCCTCCCCTTCTCTCCTCCCCCCTCTCCCTCTCCCCCTCTCTCCTCCCCATCTCTCCCTCTCCTCCCCCCTCTCCCTCTCCTCCCCCCTCTCTCCCCCTCCTCCCCCCTCTATCTCCCCCCTCTCTCCTCCCCCCTCTCTCCCTCTCCTCCCCCCTCTCTCCTCCCTCTCCCCCTCCTCCCCCTCTCTCCTCCCTCCTCCCCCTCTCTCCTCCCCCCTCTCTCCCTCTCTCCCTCTCCTCCCCCCTCTCTCTCCCCCCTCTCTCCTCCCCCCTCCCCCTCTCTCCCCCTCCTCCCCCCTCTCTCCAGCGCTCAGGCCAGGCAGCAGTGCAGGACAGTGAGAGGATCTTCACTGAGCTGATCAGGTCCATGGAGAGAAGGCGCTCTGAGGTGAAGGATCTGATCACAGCCCAGCAGGGGGCAGCAGTGAGTCAGGCTGAAGAAGTGCTGGAGAGACTGGAGCAGGAGATAGCTGAGCTGAGGAGGAGAGACGCTGAGCTGGAGAAGCTCTCCCGCACAGAGGACAACATCCACTTCCTTCAGGTAACTAGACTAACCTGCAGCTCACATGTGAAGATACACTCACTGTGTGCTGATCTGTGGAGGATCTCAGCCCTCTTACCCCCCCTCCCCACCCCCTCCCTGTCTCCAGGTCTACCAGTCTCTCTCCAGTACCAGTGTGTGTCCAGATGTCCCCAGCTTGTGTGTTCCTCCTCTTCAGTACTTCAGTAGAGTGACTGAGCAGGTCTCTAAGCTGAGAGACCAACTGGAGGAGCTGATCCAGAGAGAGTGGTCCAACATGTCCAGCACAGGTGAGCTGCTTCAACACAGCAGGTGACAGGACAGACACCAGGCACATGAGCACACACTTCTATCCACTTCAGAAGCTGACTACGTGTGTGTGTGTGTGTGTCCAGTCTCCAGAGTGGAGCTGTTCCTGCCTGCAGTGCCCAGCCAGGACCACAGCACATCTCCTCCCATGTGAGTCTCTGAGGTGTCCAGGGTTCGGTCCTCTCACACGTGTTGAAGGATGACTGGGATCCAGAACAGCAGCAGCTTTAACATGGGGACACATGAATGGACGTGTTGTTAACTGTGATCTGGTCTCTGCTCTGCTCCCAGATTCCTGTCAGCTCTCTCTGGACCCAAACACAGCATGGACATATCTCTCTCTGTCTGAGGGGAACAGGAAGGTGACACTGGTAAACCAGGAGCAGCCATATCCTGTCCATCCAGAGAGGTTCACCAGGTGGTGGCAGGTGCTGTGTAGAGAGGCTCTGTCTGGCAGCTGTTACTGGGAGGTGGAGTGGAGAGGTGTTGTTGACATAGCAGTCTCATATAAAGACATCAGCAGAACAGACGGTAACTCCAGGTTTGGTTACAATAACAAGTCCTGGATGTTAGACTGCAGTAGTGATGGTTACATCTTCACACATGACAGTGTTCAGACTTCAGTATCAGGGCCTCTGACCTCCAGAGTAGGAGTGGACCTGGATCACAAGGCAGGTACTCTGTCCTTCTACAGTGTCGACTCTGACACACTGACCCTCCTCCACAGAGTCCAGACCACCTTCACCCAGACCCTCTACCCTGGGTTTGGTTTCTATAGTGTCTTTTCTTTATTTTTCCGTGCTGACAGAGCAGAGATTGTGAAGCTGTGGTAGAGGGTCTTGTAGAGGAGTGATACCTTCATATATTAGATTAAATTCTAACTTTATTAGATTCCACTTTAATGTCATTACACACGTACAAGTACAGGGTAACAAAATGAGGTTAGCATCCAACAAGAAGTGCAAAACAGGCAGCAGAAGCGGAATATACAGTGAGTAAATGTACAGGGTATTAAGGGTGATTTGGATTTATGAGGGATTTCATACCATCATACTGAACCCTGTCATTGTTTCAGTTGGGTAATAAACATTGTTCTTTTGTTCTGTAACTCCAGCTCTTTCATCTTGATGATTGTAAATGATCATTTATAGTCTTGATTCTATTGGATAATAAAACTCCTGGTGTACTTCCTGTCCTTACTGTGTTGTAATGTGTGGGTCCATGTGCTCCTCACTATGGAGATGGCAGTGTCTCTACCTGTTGTTGTCTAGGTGATCAGGTCATGCTTGTCTCTCTGCTTGTCTCTCTGCTTCTTGTGGTTTTAATGGAGCCAAACAGCTGAATAAAGATGAAACCTGAAAGACCTGCAAGACATCTCTCGTTATTCACACAACACAAGAAGGATGAGTGTTTTTATGACATAGCGTGTTTAGTCTTTCTCCCTCCCCCCTCTCCCTTTGTCCTCTCAATCTCTCCCATTCTCTCTCTTTTATTATTGACTAGTTATTGATTATAGTTAGATCTTTATTAATATACTATTTGAGTGATCTGGTGGTGTGATAACTATAGTTATTATACAGTTTCACAGGGAGTGAAAAAGCAAGTATTACTTAAACTTCCAAAATGGCGGCACTCAGGAATCAGCGACAAGGAGACAAGTCGTCCTGGTAACTGAGAGAAGCTGGAAGGGTTAAACCATCCAGGAGACCAGAAAGGGGAGGGGACTAAGGGTGGAGATTGACAGCAGCACCTGCCCTCCCTTTACCTCACTTCCTGTTCGTCAAGGTAGGCCACAGCTTGTTTGTACAGTTCACTGGCACTACCATCAGTGCCAGTTCATCACATGTCGGTGAAAAGGATGAAGTAAACTGAACACAAACTCTTCTGTTGTTTCTCTACTTCCACCATTATTTATTTTTTTACTCGTTTTTTTTCTTGTGTGTTTGGTAGCGTGTAGTTTTGTAACGAGCGATTTGTTGGACTTTGGTCGCCTCTGCCCGACAGGTAACTGATAACAGGTCTTAGTGCTGTGTGTTAGATGCTGCAGGTTGAAAGTGTGTGTGGACGGACAGCTTCGACTAAGATCCTAAAGTCTGAAGCCTCATCAGATGGGGGCTCTCACTGCTTAGGTCTAAACGCAGGGATCCACACCCTGGAATCGAACCGGCAACATTCAGATTACAACCCCTGATTCCCTAACCGCTTGGCCACCTGCCTCCCTTCCTCCACCAGTCATGTCTTCCACCATCAGCCTCTTGTCCGAGGAGCAGTTCTGCTGCTCCCTGTGCACGGAGCTCTTCACCCAGCCCGTCTCCGTCCCCTGCGGCCACAGCTTCTGCCGGACCTGCATCCAAGATCACTGGCTGACCCTCCCCGCCTGCAGCTGCCCCAGGTGCAGCACCGTGTTCCCTGGACAACCGGACCTCCCCGAGAACCCCTTCGCCAGGGAGATGTCGGAGGAGATCCGAGCGAGGAGGCAGAACGGAGGGGGCGGGACCGTCCTCAGACCGGGGGAGGTGGCGTGCGACGTCTGCACCGGGAGCAAGCTGCGGGCTCTGAGGTCCTGCCTGGTGTGTCTGACCTCCTACTGTGAGACCCACCTGGAGCCTCACCACAGAGTGGCCGGCCTGAAGATCCACCAGCTGGTCCCTCCTGTGGAGAACCTGGAGGACAGGATGTGCAGGAAGCACCAGAGGCTGCTGGAGATGTTCTGCAGGAGCGACCAGACGAGCGTGTGCGTGCTGTGTGGGGAGACGGACCACCGGGGACACCACACCGTCCCGGCGGAGCGAGAGAGCGCGGAGAAGAAGGTGAGATGTTTCCGGTGAAACCTCTAGCCCAAAGCCACATGCGAAGAGCACATGTAGAACATACAGCTGGAGACTAAAGAACAGAAGCACAGAGTTCTGAGGGGATTTCGGTTCATCCCCTCCCTCTTCATTTATCTCTTCCTCCTCCACCTCTTCCTCGCCTCGTTTCTTATAATTGAACTCAGACAGCCAGTGACTCAGTTCCACTTTCATTTCAAAGGTTCACATGGAGAGGACTGAGGTGGAGATGCAGCAGATGATCCAGAACAGACTGAAGAAAGTGGAGGAGATTAAACACTCGGTGGAGATGAGCAGAGTGAGTTCACCAAACACCTCAAGAGATTCATCCCAAGATCCCCGAAGCTACAGAACCAAGTCTCCAATGCTGTTTCTCTCTGCTGTTTCTCTCTGCTGTTTCTCGCTGCTGTTGCTCGCTGCTGTTTCTCGCTGCTGTTTCTCTCTGCTGTTTCTCTCTGCTGTTTCTCTCTGCTGTTTCTCGCTGCTGTTGCTCGCTGCTGGTGCTCGCTGCTGGTGCTCGCTGCTGTTGCTCGCTGCTGGTGCTCGCTGCTGGTGCTCGCTGCTGTTGCTCGCTGCTGGTGCTCGCTGCTGTTGCTCGCTGCTGTTGCTCGCTGCTGTTGCTCGCTGCTGTTTCTCGCTGCTGTTGCTCGCTGCTGTTGCTCGCTGCTGTTGCTCGCTGCTGTTGCTCGCTGCCCCCCTCAGATGAACTCCAGGAAGGCGATGGAGGAGAGCGCGGAGCTCTTCAGCGCCTTGATGAGCGCCGTGGAGAGAAGCCTGGCTGAGCTGACCCAGGAGATCGTGGAGAAGCAGAGCGCAGCGGAGAGGAGAGCTGAAGACCTCGTCAGAGATCTGGAGCGGGAGATCTCCGAGCTACGCAGGAGAAGCAGTGAGCTGGAGAAGCTCTCACACACCGAGGACCACTTCCAGATCCTTCAGGTCAGTACTCCTCCTCCTCCTCCTCCATCCTCCATCCTCCTCCTCCCTCCTCCTCCTCCTCCTCCTCCTCCTCCTCCTCCTCCTCCTCCTCCTCCTCCTCCTCCTCCTCCCTCCTCCCTCCTCCTCCTCCTCCTCCTCCTCCTCCTCCTCCTCCTCCTCCTCCTCCTCCCTCCTCCTCTTCCTCTTCCTCTTCCTCCCTCCTCCTCCTCCCTCATTCTCCTCCTCCTCCCCTTCCTTCTCCTCCTCCTCCCCTACCTCCTCCTCCTCCCTCCTCCTCCTCCCCTTCCTACTCCTCCTCCTTCTCCTCTTTCATACTCCTCCTCCCCTACCTCCTCCTCCACCTCCTACAAGTTCAGTACAAGACTCCTTAA
>CM059313.1:8197500-8267500 GCA_030340665.1 Neosalanx taihuensis
AAATGCTAATGTTTCAAAGAAACATACAAGCAAGGATTCGAACCTGGAATCTCTAGATATACAGTCAGATGCTCTACCCACTAAGCTCAACCAGACAGCATTACTAGCAGTGAACACGCTAACGAACACACACACACACCTGAGGATCAAATCGAAAAGAAAGCTTGTTTCCTACCTCAGGGCGGACCCTGGAGGGGGAGGGTGGAGTCAGGCGCGCAGCCCAGACGGCCCCTCCCCGCTACGGGGGGGCGGGTCAGGAGGAGGCGCAGCAGAGGAGGCTGTTGGAGCTGGAGGAGCTGGCTGTGTCTCTCAGGGAGAAGGAGAAGGAGGTGGAGGGAGCTGTCAGGGAGATGAGGAGAGAGCAGGCGGAAGGACACAGGTGGGATACACACACACAGAGACACACACACACACAGAGACACACACACACACAGATGACACGTCATACCCGTTCCTTCTGGACACGGGGGCGACCATGTCCTCCCTGGGGAAGGACTATGAGGGGCTTCTTTCTGCACCGTCTGTTAGCTCTGTGGGAATCAATGGGGTTCCTTTTTCTTCACCTATCACACCCCCCCTTTCTGTGTCCTGTGACTCTGACCCTAAGCTCTGTCTCTCTCACTCCTTTGTGTATATGCCCGAATGCCCGTTTAACCTTCTCGGTCGGGATCTCATGAGCCTGCTTAACCTTACTCTGTCATTCTCAGGTTCCTCTCTGGTGGTGCAAACACACCAGACACACACACACACACACAGAGACACACACACACACAGAGACACACACACACACACACAGAGACACACACACACACACAGAGACACACACAGAGAGACACACACACAGAGACACACACAGACATACATAAACTACACACACACAGACACAGAAACACACACAGAGAGACACACACAGACACAGAGACACACAGACATACACTACACACACACACAGACACACACAGACATACAGTTCACACACACAGACATACACACACACAGACATACACTACACACACACACCCACACCCACACCCACACACACACAGACACACACCCACAGACACACACACACACAGTGTTCCAGATCTCCAGTCATGGATGTGTCAGTAACCCTGCTGTTCTCCGTGTCTCAGACTGACCATCAGGGAGAACGTGGACGTGATCCGTCTGCAGAAGCAGCTGAGTGAGCGGAGCTCCGCCCTGAGACTGACCCAGGAGAAGTTCAACCACCTGCAGGAGGTCCTGCTGCTCCTCCCCTCACACCCTGACCCCTGACCCCTAACCATAACCCTTAGTCTTCCCTAACCCCTAACCCTTAACCCTTAACTCACCCTCTCTGAAACCCCCCCCCCATCTCACTGTCTCTCTCTGTAACTAACCCCACAATCTCTCTCTCTCTCTTTCTATGTCTCTCCCCCATCTCTCACTCTCTCTCTCTCTCTCTCTCTCTCTCTTTCTATGTCTCTCCCCATCTCTCACTCTCTCTCTCTCTCTCTCTCTCTCTCTCTCTCTCTCTCTCTCTCTCTCTCTCTCTCTCTCTCTCTCTCTCTCTCTCTCTCTCTCTCTCTCTCTCTCTTTGCAGGCATATGAGACTCAACTAGAACAGGTGAGAAACGTCGCCACATAAAAACACACCCACCTGTTATCTAAATTCACTCACCTGGTTGGGGAATTGAACCTTTGAACCTCTGGAAGCAGTCGGTCCGTGTTAAAGCCCCGAGCTGAAGCCCCCGGGGCCTGTGTGTTCTCCCCAGAGCCAGGCGGCCCTGAAGGAGAGCCAGGCGGCCCTGCTGGAGAGGGTGGAGGAGCTGAGTCTGCAGCTCAAACAGGAGAGGCAGAGGAGCCTGCTGCTGGAGGGACAGCTCAGTGCTGCCACCCTCTCACTGCAAGCCCTGGAGGAGGTACTGCAGGCTGGCGGGCCCCTCTTCACCAGCATCACATGTCTGTGATAGTTGATGCTAGACGGGGGATTTAAACTGCTTTCAAACTCTCCGGCTGATAAATGGTGTTTGTGTCTGTGATAATCTGACCTTGTTTCCGGTGCACTGGCGATCCAATTCCTCTTTCCTTTTTGCTTCCTGGTTTCCTGTGTTCTTGTGTACACGCTTCCTGTTTCCTGGCTCCTCTGTAGCTCCAGGAGAGAGTGTCAGATCTGGAGGGAGAGCGACGCCTGCTGAAGGAGAGCTATGATTCGCTGCTGGGGAGGTGAGGAGGCAAACACACACAGAGGTCATAGAGGTCGTGTCTGCAGCGTAGAACCACCCTCTACTGCCATCATTCTGCATCCTCCTCTTATATTCATTCTCTCTTCCTGCCTCTTTATTTCCATCTCTGTCTTCTTCTCTCTCTCTCTCCCTCTCTCTCTTCCACTCCCTCCCTCCCTCCCTCCTTCCCTCCCTCCTTCCCTCCCTCCCTCCCTCCCTCCCTCCCCTCCCTCCCTCCCTCCCTCCCTCCTCCACAGCACCTTGTCAGCCCAGAGCCAACACGAGGAGAAGGAGGACAAGGAGAAGAATCTGGAAAGAGAGAGAGAGCGAGAGAAGGAGGAGATCTGGAGGACGGACATCCGGAGACTGGAGGAGATTCTGCAAGAGGAGAGAGAGGAGAGAGGGAGGCTGGAGGAGGAGAAAGAGAGGATGAGGCTGGAGAAAGAGAGGATAACAGAACAGATGGAAGGAGAAAAAGGTGCGGGGGAAAAAAAAACACCCATCAATTTCCTCAGAAGAAGATTCTACAAATCGTCCCCCAATTGTGATTGGATAATAAAAAAAACACTGTCCTTCCTGGTTCTTCTTCTGTACTTTATATTTCAGCTCTTTGAAACTTTTCTTTCTTTGGGGCAAAAGCATTTATGAACATCTGTGTCATCATCGTCATCATTATGTTCTGTATACCCAGAAGCCACTGCGTTCATGAGAGCCAATCATGAGCATCTGGAACAGGAAGTACTACACTACAGAAGCCAGGTCACATCACTGCAAGACAGACTGGACTCGGTCACAAAGGTCAGAGGTCACCCACATCGTATTCGAATTAGGAGAAGAGATTGGTTGTCGATGTGTCATCATCCATTTGTGTCCCGCCCTTTCAATCTCTTCTTTTTCCTCTTCTTTTCTCTTTCTCTCCCTCCTTCTCCCTCCCTCCCTCCCTCCTTCTCCCTCCCTCCTTCTCTCTCCTCCATCTCTCCTCTCTCTCTGTCTGTCAGGAGTTTGACATGAGTGTGGAGGACCTTAGTGAGACCCTCCTGCAGATCAAGGTGGATAAAATGTCCTTCATATTTCAAATTTTCAGCATTATACATAAATATATATTTTATTTTTTTACAATATAAATGAATAGATGTAAACTCACCAGTAATGTGCAGTAAGATGAAATAGAGACCGTAGCTCTGTAGAAACAAATCACTGAGGAACAAGTGAGAGAGGTTGACAGGGACAGGAAGTAAAGGTGTTCTCTGTCCAGACATTCAGACTCCAGCAGGAGGGCCGCGAGGGCCTGCGTCTCCTGCTGCATGATGGGAAGGGGGCGGAGCTGTCCGGGGAGCGGGCAGAGGCGAGGGCGTCTCACGCAGAGACGGTTCTAGAACTGCAGAAGAGCAGAGACATGCTGCTGCTGCAACACCGCATTAACACTGACCTGCAGGTGGAACACACACACACATGCAGACACACACACGCATGCAGACACACACACACACACACACACACATGCAGACACACACACACACACACATGCAGACACACACACACATGCAGACACACACACACGCATGCAGACACACACACACACACATGCAGACACACACACACACACACACGCAGACACACACGCAGACACACACACACACACACACACACACACACATGCAGACACACACACACGCACACACACACACATGCAGACACACACACACACACATGCAGACACACACACACATGCAGACACACACACACACACACACACACAGAGACACACACACATGCAGACACACACACACATGCACACACACACGCAGACACACACACTCACACATGCAGACACACACACACACACACACGCAAACACACACACACACGTGCAGACACACACACTCCAGACCATGGTGAGACCCTCCCCTCCTCCTTTTCCATGTGTCAGGCTGAGATGAAGACCATGATGGAGAGATCAGAGAGAGAGAGGGAGGAGAGCAGGAGGAGGATGGAGGAGAAAGACAAGCTTCTGGGAAGAAGAACTCTGCAGATCAACACCTTACAAGGTCAGCCTCAACATTAACATTGAGTCACTTAGCCAGACGCTCTTATCCAGAGAGACTTACAGCAAATACAGGGACATCCCCCCCCCCCCCTGAGGCAAGTAGGGTGAAGTGCCTTGCCCAAGGGCACAACTGGCATCTGGCACAGCCAGGAATCGAACTCACAACGTTCTGATCGCTCGCCTGATTCCCTAACCGTTCAGCCACCTGACTCCCCATGAACAACACATTCATACAGGATGCAACCACAGATGATGTAACAAACATGGACCTCCTTCTCTCCTGTCTTCTCTGCAGCTCAGCTGAAAGAATTAGCCTACAGCCCCAGGAACTACAAACGGACCATACCACTACAGTACACCTGGCCGGGGGGGGACCGGGAAGTGCTGCAGCCCATTGAGGATGACACCACTTTCTCCCAGCTGAGGCCGGGGGAGTCTGTGTTGGAAATCCACCTCCGGGGGGCGACCTTCACCCCTGGAGGGTTACGGACGATGGGGGGAGCCTGGGAGGGGTCGGGAGGGGTCAAGGAGGTGGTGACCTTCTGCACCTACGCCCTCTTGGATTTCGAGATGCACTCCACCCCTCTGGTTACGGGGACCCAGCCCAACTACGGGTTCACATCCCGGTACCCGCTCTCGCCCCGGGACCTGAGCCAGCTGGGGGGGCAGGGGGGCGGGGTGAGGGTGGAGCTGCATCAGGCCCTCGGGGGCGTTCGTTTCGTGACCCGGGGGAGGGCGCAGGTGCCTCTGGGTGGGGCGGGGCAGAGGAGAGGGGAGCGTGTGAGCGGACGGGTTAATGTCACAGGTGAGGAGGGCGAGGGCGTGGTCACACCTGGATTCATGTGTTCCAGGTTTACAATTTTGTTTTTGTTTAAAAATATATATTTTATTGTTCACGTAAGTAGAATGCTATCATCCAACTTCATCCCCTCTCCTCCTCATCCTCGTCCCTAAGGCTCGGAGGGTGAGGTCATCGGGGTTCTGGATTTCTGGGTGCGTCTTTTCCCCCCGGCTGAGCCAATGGACACACCACTGGAGAGAGGAGCTGATTGGCTGATGGACAGGCGGGCAGCTGTCACTCAGAGAAGCCCCGCCCAGCGCTCCGTAGGGTGGCCCGCCAGCACGCACGAGGTTAAGAGTCCCAAACACACGTCATGCAGACTAGTATAGCTTGTTACAGTATATAACTTAAGTTCCGGAACGTTCGGCAACAACTGAAAAGTTCTGGAACGTCTGGGAACATTTGAAAAGTTCCGGAACATTGGGGAGGCTCTCAGGGCTGTGTACACTAGCAGGGTTGGGGTTAACTGCAGATCTACAGGTCATGGGGTCAAATCCCTCCCTGGACTTCTCTCTCGTACATGTATTGGTTCTAAAGCCATTGAATGATAACATGCTTCACATCTGTCTGTCTCACTGAAAGACAGAACAACGTCTAAACGTAAAGCTTTATTTGCCAGTTGCACTTTTTTTGCTCGACTTGCTGAAACTCAAATAAACCGCCATCTTCCACACAGAGGGAAATGTTCGACTACGGCGGAGGGATACCCAACGAACTGGAGGTTGTGATGGAGCGCTGCGTGGGCCTTAGCGCTCGCTGGCCGGGACTACTTCCGGACGCCTACCTCATGTACCGGCTGTACGACCTGGCGGCTCACGCCTCGCTCCCGGTGCCGTGCTGCGCTGACCCGCTGTTTAACGACGCCGTGAGCTACCCGTTAGCGGTGACGGCCGACGTCCTGGAATACCTGCGGACCGGGAGCTTGTGGGTTTACCTGTTCGACGACAGCGATGACCAGATGCCCCCCTCGTACCTGGCCAAGACACCTGTACCACTGCGCCCCCTGGCCAAGGGGAAGCAGATAAAAGGTGAGAGGAAGGGGGGAGGAGGGGAGGAGGAGAGGGAAGGAGAGGGAGGAGAAGGGGAAGAGAGGGAAGGAGAGGGAGGAGGAGGGGAGGAGGAGAGGGAAGGAGAGGGAGGAGAAGGAGGGGAGGAGGAGGACAGGAGGAGGAAAGGGAGGAGGAGAGGAAAGGAGAGGAAAGGAGAGGGAGGAGAAGGAGGGGAGGAGAGGGAAGGAGAGGGAGGAGAAGGAGGGGAGGAGAGGAGGAGGAAAGGGAGGAGAGGAGGAGGAAAGGGAAGGAGAGGGAGGAGAAGGAGGGGAGGAGAGGAGGAGGAAAGGGAGGAGGATGATGAGAGGATGAGAGTTAAAAGCCTTGAATTCTGATTGAATGAGATCCTTACAAAGGCTTGATCTGGTCAAGGATTGAGTTGACCTCTGACCTCGGGTAACAGGTGGCGTGTTCCTTCCTGTCAGGTGACTATGTGCTGAGAGATGCAGGGGGCGGTCCCAGGGGCCTGGTCCGCGTGTCCATACGATGGAAGTACCCCTTCCAGCCACCAGAGGGAGCACAAGAACCTAGAGAGCTGGACCGGGCGGAGAGGGAGACAGAAGGAGGGGAGAAGGAGGTGGAGAGGAGGAGCGAGAGAGATGAAGAACCTCCGAGGCCCGTTGCCAGGCCAAGAGTGAAGGTAATGTTCATGAACGTCATATCTTCTATTTGTAATTTTATTTTATTACAAAGACAGAGGAGGACAAACCTGTCACTTTAAAAGAGGTTCATGTTCAGGTGAATAAACTGTCGAGATCCGATTCCTGTCTTCCTGGGATTTCTAAACATGATCACTTCCTGTGTTTCTGCTCCAGCCCAAGCCTACACCAATCAAACTGCACCGGCCCCAAGACATCCAATCAGAAGCCGCCGCTCCTGTCTCATCACCCGAGCCCAGAGGAGCCACGCCTCTCCAGTCACCTGCACGGAAGAGGGCCACGCCCCTGAGATCACCTGACCTTCCCCATGCCCCACCCCTTCTGATCCTGGATGCCAGTCAAACCACACCCTCTCGCTCCCCAACCAGGAAGGGACAGGGACAGGCCACGCCCTCTCGCTCTCCAACCAGGAAGGGACAGGGTCAGGCCACGCCCTCTCGCTCTCCAACCAGGAAGGGACAGGGTCAGGCCACGCCCTCTCGCTCTCCAACCAGGAAGCAGGCTGTGACATCACATCCTGGTTCGGCTCGCTCAGTTAGAAGCTCCGTCAGCGACGACATGACTCTCCAAGTTCGTCCAGTTAGGATCTCTGTATGGAAGGGTGGTGTGTGAGTGGTGTGTGTGTGTGTGTGGTGTGTGTGTGTGTGGTGTGTGTGGTGTGTGTGGTGTGTGTGTGGTGTGTGTGGTGTGTGTGTGTGGTGTGTGTGTGTGTGTGTGTGGTGTGTGTGGTGTGTGTGTGTGTGTGGTGTGTGTGGTGTGTGTGTGGTGTGTGTGTGTGGTGTGTGGTGTGTGTGTGTGGTGTGTGGTGTGTGTGTGTGTGGTGTGTGTGTGTGTGGTGTGTGTGTGTGGTGTGTGTGGTGTGTGTGGTGTGTGTGTGGTGTGTGTGGTGTGTGTGGTGTGTGTGGTGTGTGTGGTGTGTGTGGTGTGTGTGTGGTGTGTGTGTGGCGTGTGTGGTGTGTGTGGTGTGTGTGTGTGGTGTGTGTGTGGTGTGTGTGGTGTGTGTGGTGTGTGGTGTGTGTGGTGTGTGTGGTGTGTGTGGTGTGTGTGGTGTGTGTGTGGTGTGTGGTGTGTGTGGTGTGTGTGGTGTGTGGTGTGTGTGGTGTGTGGTGTGTGTGTGGTGTGTGTGGTGTGTGTGGTGTGTGTGGTGTGGATGTAGCTACCATCCCTCTGGAAAGCACAGCACATCCAGCTTGCTGTAGAAGGTTAGAGATGATGGTGGACGATGGAACTAAACTTCTTCTTCTCCTCTTCCTCTTCCACAGGATGTTGCTTCTCTGGAACAGGCGTCCTGGAAAGATGAGACAAGCGAGAAAGGTTCAAAACGTAGAAAAAGTCGATGTGGAGAACACCGCACGGTTTGAAAAGTACGACCCGATCTTCCTTGTTCATACGATGTTGATCACCTTGTTTGTGTTCTCTCTCTTTCCTCAAAGCGTCCGACAAGGACAGCGACAATCTGGGATCAGCCGAGTCCAGAAGCTCTTCTCAAAGTGATGTCATCGTCATGCCGAGACCTTCTAAACCAATCAGAAAGGTGGGAGTTACCACAGAGGAGGAGCTTGCTGTATAAGCTCACACGATGCTAAACCATTTGTTTGGTAACAGCTCGGTGGTTAGAGTGTTTACGGGGTTCGAATCCCACTTTTGTTTCAGGGAGATAAGCTGAGAGTGGAAATCCTCTCCTTGAGTTTTGGCCCCACCTCCCAAGTGGCCCTCGACCAATCCGTGCAGCGCATTTACGTGGAGTACCGCCTACTGGGCGTTCCCATGGAGACCACGGAGACGCCCATGTCCCTCCGCAAACCGACGGAGGGGGAGGAGGTTCACTTCAACTTCACCAGAGGTGAGGAGGGAGGGAGGGAGGGAGGGAGGGAGGGAGGGAGGGAGGGAGGGAGGGAGGTTCATCATGATCTATAATCTCCTCTCTCGTACTTCACCTCCTCTGCTTTCTGCTCTCCTCCTCCCTGCTCTCTTCATCCTTCCTGACCTCCTCCCTCTCCCTCCCCCTCCCTCCTCCCCCTCCCTCCTCCCCCTCTCCCCCTCCTTCCTCGCCCTCCCTCCCCCTCTCTCTCAGTCATCTATGTGGACAGCTCAGCAGCTTTCCCTCTCAGACAGTACCTGTACACCATGCTGGAGGGGACTGACCCCAACCACGGCAGGTCAGCTCACCTGTGTGTGTGTGTGTGTGACTGAGGACTGTGTGATATTAAAGTGTGTGTGTCAGTCAGGAGTGTGTAGAGTTAACCAAACTGTGTGTGTGTGTGTGTTCTCACTCAGGTTGAAGTTCACAGTGGTCAGCGAGCCAATGGATGAGCAGGAGGAGTGTGTCGACGTTGGCATCGCCTTCCTGGACTTACAGGAGATGCTGACAGGAAATGACATCATCGAGCGCCAGATCGATAGTGAGAACACTGAGAAAAATACAAACCGAACTAGTTTAGCTTTTATCTACTTGGAGGCTGTTAAGTTGGTTTAGGTGCAGTTCTATCACACACACAACAACATATTTTAATCTCTCTCTCTTCCATCTCTCTGGTAACTCCCTCCCTCCCTCTTTCTCTCCTCTCTCCCTACCTCTCCTCTCTCTCTCTCTTTCTCCCCTCCCTCCCCTCCCTCCCTCCCCTCCCTCCCTCCCTCCCTCCTCTCCTCATGGTGAATGTAGTTGTGAGCCTGGATGAAGACAGAGAGGTCATGGGAAAGTTGAAAGTTTCTGTGGAAGCAGCGAAGGTTCTGACCGGAATCTACTGGGAGTTCCACCGCCAGACGGTGAACCGAGACGATGAGGAGGACAAGACCGGAGAGGAGGAAGAGGAGGACGAGGAAGAGGAGGAGAAAGAGGACATTTCGAAGGAGAATCAGATTCAAGTGATGTCATATGATGACGATGACAGTGATTTCGACTGAGATCAAACTCTCACTGTCTGTTACAAATGCAAAATAAATCAATTCAGGGGAAATTCACGACCCTCAAAGCCCATTTCAAACCAAATCCCGTCTGTACGAAAATCAACTTGTTAAGTAATAAAATAAAATAGATTAAAAAATAAAAATATAAAAAAGAAACATGTGCTTTGTTTTACTTAGTTTAACAGCTTTAAATACTAACATTTAAAAGCTATCGGATCCTATTCACACACTGGTGAACTGGTGCATCCTACAAGTAAAAATGTTCATTATTAACAAGGGTGTCCCCTGTTGGACATCATTTGCAGTTTTTAGAAACCACGACAGCTTTGATTTGCAAAATACAAAGAAGGAAGAAGCTTCTCTCTTTGGGTCGACATGGTTTGATCATGTGAGTCATCAAAATCATCTTCTTGGACTTAGTTTGACCTGAAAACCACCTGTCGAAGCTGTCAGACTTTAATTAGAGTTACTTTGCACACTAGTCATCGTTTATTTCTACAGATCTTTCTTAAAAACAGCCGACCTGTCATGGTGAGTATAAAAACAGACACTCACCTTTGACCTGGACAGGGGTCATCGGGTCATTTCTCATCACGTTATTCTTTGAATCCTAAAGATCAGAGATGAAGAACCTGAGTCACGAACAAGCCAGCAAACTTTTGCGCAACAAGTTTGTAGTTGTGCTGGGAGACTCCAGTAAGTAGCGACAAGACTGACATTTATCCAGTTTAAAGTTTTTAAAGTTACTAATGTGAAGACTTTTCAGTAGCAGTCTAGCAAGGTTTGGACGGAGAAATGGTTTTCAATGCTTATTTCTTCGACTTCTTTCGACAGTTCAACGTGCGGTATACAAGGACTTAGTTCTTCTGTTACAGACGGATAGATATCTCTCTCAGTCCCAACTAAGGACCAAGGTTAGATCACACACGCACACACACACATACACACCTCATCCATGAACTTCTATCTTTAAGCTGAGTATTTGACACAGCAAACGCTGGGTACTGTAGTCCCTACCTTACAGAGCACTCTCTCCTCTTCTACACTCTCCTCCCTTTCCTCCTCCTCCATCTTCTCCTCCATCTTCTCCTTCTTCCTTTCCTCCTCCTCCTCCTCCCTCTCCTTCACCCTTTCCTCCTCCCTTTCGTCCTCCTCCCTCTCCTCCCTCTTCTCCTCCTTCCTTTCCTCCCCTCTCTCCTCCTCCTCCTCCTCCTTCCTCCCCTCTCCTCCTCCCCTCTTTCCTCCTCCTCCCTCTCCTGCTTCCTTTCCTCCTCCCCTCTCTCCTCCTCCTCCTTCCTCCCCTCTCTCCTCCTCCCCTCTCCTCCTTCCTTTCCTCCTCCTCCCCTCTCTCCTCCTCCTCCTTCCTGTCCCCTCTTCCCTGTCCTCCTCCTCTACACTGTCCTCCCTCTCTTCCAACCTCTCCTCCTCCCTTTCCTCCTCCTCCCTCTTCTCCTTCCTTTCCTCCTCCTCCCCTTTCTCCTCCTCCTCCTCCCCTCTCTCCTCCTCCTCCTCCCCTCCACCAGGGGGAGCTGGTATTTGAGCAGGACTGTCTGGTGGAGGGGGGTCGCAGCAGCGTCATGACTAACGGGACAGAATACCGGGAGGTGCGTCAGTACCGCTCAGACCACCACCTGGTCCGCTTCTACTTCCTGACCCGCATCTTCTCCCGCTACATGGAGGGCGTGCTGGAGGACTTCCGCTGCGGCCTCACCCCCGATGTGGTGGTGGTCAACTCCTGCGTCTGGGACGTGTCCAGGTGAGCCCTGACACACACACACACACACACAGTACTGCCACTCCCCAAGTGTTTAAGGGGGCACCAAGGGGGCACCAAAGTGCAAAATAATCCGAGAGTGGGGGGAGGGGGTGGGGGGGTGGGGGGGTGCATGTAGGGCAACCAAATCTATAGCAGCAGCACGTCTGTGTGTCTCACATGGGTGTGTGTGTGTGTGTGTGCGTGTGTGTGCGTGTGTGTGTGTGTGTGTGTGTGTGTGTCAGGTACAGCTCCACCTGGGTGAGGGACTACAGGGAGAACCTGGAGCGGTTCTTTGAGGAGCTGCGTAACGTTCTCCCGCAGGAGAGCCTGGTGGTGTGGAACCTCGCCATGCCGCTGGGGAAGAACATCAGCGGAGGGTTCCTGGTGCCGGAGGTAACGAGGAACCAACCAATCAGGGAATAAACGAGGAAGTCAATTAATAAACCAAGAGTGAAATGGAGGATTAACTTCCTGTTTCTTCCTCGATGTGGTCAATACGACCCCTGACCTTTGACCCCCCCCCTTCCAGGTCGCCCACATGGGCCCCACGCTGCGCTACGACATCGTGGAGGCCAACTTCTACGCAGGGAAGCTTGCGGACGCGTACGGGCTGGACGTGCTGGACCTGCACTTCCTGTTCCGCTTCAGCCTGCAGCACCGCATGCGAGACGGCGTCCACTGGAACGCCCTGGCTCACCGGCGAATCAGCTCGCTGCTGCTGCGGCACACTGCTCAGGCCTGGGGTGTGGAACTGACTGGTGGGGCTCACACACACACACACACACTCACACACACACACACACACACACTCACACACACACTCACACACACACTCACACACACACACTCACACACTCACACACACACTCACACACAGCTAGCCCTGACTGATGACACAGTGTGTCTCTTAAGATCCCAGTGAGAGTTCTGTGTGTGTGTCTGACCTTCTTCCCTCCTCCTCCTCCTCTTCCTCCTCCTCCTCCTCCCTACAGGGGAGCAGTTCCACACAGACTCCCTCCCCTCCTGCCCCACATCGGAATCAGGGTACTTCAGTTTTGAGGAGGACCGGCCTGCCCCCAGCCCCCCTGTCCCCAGCCCCCCTGCCCCCAGCCCGCCTGCCTCTGTCTCAGCCCCACGCCCCCCTGCCCCTGCCCCTGTCTCAGCCCCACGCCCCCCTGCCCCTGTCTCAGCCCCACGCCCCCCTGCCCCTGTCTCAGCCCCACGCCCCCCTGCCCCTGTCCGGACCCCACGCCCCCCTGCCCCTATCTCAGCCCCACGCCCCCCCGCCCCTGTCTCAGCCCCACGCCCCCCTGCCCCTGTCTCAGCCCCACGCCCCCCTGCCCCTGTCCGGACCCCACGCCCCCCTGCCCCTGTCCGGACCCCACGCCCCCCTGCCCCTATCTCAGCCCCACGCCCCCCTGCCCCTGTCTCAGCCCCACGCCCCCCTGCCCCTGTCTCAGCCCCACGCCCCCCTGCCCCTGTCTCAGCCCCACGCCCCCCTGCCCCTGTCTCAGCCCCACGCCCCCCTGCCCCTGTCTCAGCCCCACGCCCCCCTGCCCCTGTCTCAGTCCCCCGCCCCCCTGCCCCACGCCCCCCCCCTCCCTCCAGGAGACGTGCTCGCCCAGCACGGTCTAGAGGACACGCCCCTCACGGTAAGTTCCCTTTCATCTTATTTGGGATCAAAAAAGGGTGGAGGTGTGGGTGTGGGTGTGCATCTGTGTGTGTGTGTGTGTGTGGAAGGTACACAGCTCTCTTTCTCTGTGCTAAACAGGCTATTTTCTCATTGGCTGTTGTATTGCTGTTGTTATTCTCACTCTTTCTCTGATCCCGCCCCCTCTCTTTCCAGTAGCCTATCGCACAGTCCATCACCACCCCATGGCCCCACCCCAGTACTGGCCAGGGAACCAATATGTGATGAGGAACCGTCACACCAGGCAATGCCACCAGAGACAACACCACTACCCCTACCCCCCCTACTAGCACCCCCCCCCCCCACCACCAGTTGCAGTGTTTCTGATTCTGCATGTTTTTATTCATGTGTATGTTTGCACTTTATCATCCACTGAGTGCTGTAGTTCACTTTGAGGGACGTTGTCCAGTATTAAACAGAACATTCATACCAGCTGAAGTAAGAGCTTTTATTCTTCTGCAGTTTGTGAACGTGTACAGGGAAGTACTTCAGTGTGCCTGTTTCTTTACAGGATCACTAGTGAGGCAAACGGATCTGGAATGTGGACATTCGATTCAAACTTTATTTAACTTCTATGTCATTAACCGTAGCTCAGGTACGTTGATACTTAGCATAAACAGGAGAATATACGCTACAAAGAAAGCCTTGCTTTATATTAGTCCTAATAAAAGAGGAGAAGAGCATTGTGACTTTTCGATAGTCCCTAGATAGGACACACATTTAAATCAGAGACCTTTTAGAGTTGAACTACACGCAGTGTTAAAATGGTGTATAACTGCTGAGAATCCTCTGGAACACAACAGAACACACAACAAGATCTTTGTGTGTTATTGGGCTGATTGTGAGTGATCACTTGGTCCAGGTGGTTTATATAGGCAGGTTTAGATTACACTGAATCACCACAGCGGGGAGATTAAACAGATTTGAATAAAACAGGATTTCAAGCAGTAAAAGCATCAAAATAATCTATTTTTCTGTCAATAAGATAATCCCTTCTCTAAACTCCAAATATGTAATATTATATGCTAGCCTGTCACTTAAACAAGTTGAACAACTTACTGTTCTTTGTATTATTATTATTTATGATTTTTTTTCCACTCGTAACATTATTCTTACGCTAACTCAACGTTCTAGAGATGGAACCTTGAGGAGAATTCTTGTTTCTCTTTGGTTTAGCGTTGGAATTGATGGTCGCCACCGTTGACTCGGTGCTTTTATACGTATTCAAATGTCCTGAGATAGAAGATGGATTTAGACAGGGGGAGGAAAAAAAGAAAACTGTGCTCTGATTGGTGGAACCTGCTGTCGATCACGGTCGGCGGGCCAATGGGGTTGCGGTTATTTCATGAGGAGGCGGTGCACCTGCTGCAGGTGCTGCTGGGATAGGACGAGGCGGTGCACCTGCTCCTGGCCCCGGGAGCAGGGGATGGAAACACGACCCACCAGCACCGTGCCCTCCTGCCTCTCCTGCTTGGCCTGGGGTCAGAGGTTAGGGGTCAGGGGTCAGGGAGATGTTCAGGGTCACTCATGTAGAAGAGACTCTCAAAGACAAGTGTGTGTGTGCGTGTATGGTTTGTATGGTCTGTGTGGGTGGGTGTGTGTTGTGTATGTGTGGTGTGTGTGTTGAGTGTGTGTAGTGTGTATGGTCTGTGTGTGTGTGTGTGTGTGTGTGTGTGTGTGTGGTGTGTACGGTCTGTGCGTGTGTGTGTGTGTGTCTCTGCGTCACCTTGACGAAGGAGGACACAGGGAAGGTGGCGAAGTCAGAGGAGACCTTGGCTCCAGCCTGCTGAGACACAACATGCTCTGCTACCTCCCCCTGGAGGGGGAGAGGGAGGGGAGAGATGGGGGAGACAGGGACGGAACATCTGGGTCATTTCATCTGTTTACATTTTTTTCTTACATTTACATTTTATTCATTTATCAGACGCTTTTATCCAGAGCGACTTACAGTAAGTGCAGGGACATTCTCCCTGAGGCAAGTAGGGTGAAGTGCCTTGCCCAAGGACACAACGTCATGTAGCCACAGTGGGGGATCGATCTCACAGCCAACGCCTTAACTGTTGATCCATCTGCCCCCCCCCCGTTTCAGCGTGCATACAGGTTTGAGTATGGAGGGGTGGAGGTATAGAGGGGGGAGGGGGAGGGTACAGAGGGGGGGAGGGGGAGGTATAGAGGGGGGGGAGGGGGAGGGGGGGAGGGGGAGGTATAGAGGGGGGTCCCCCTCCCCCCTCTGTACCTCCCCCTCCCCCTCTATACCTCCACCCCTCCATACTCAAACCTGTATGCACGCTGAAACGGGGGGGCAGATGGATCAACAGTTAAGGCGTTGGCTGTGAGATCGATCCCCCACTGTGGCTACATGACGTTGTGTCCTTGGGCAAGGCACTTCACCCTACTTGCCTCAGGGAGAATGTCCCTGCACTTACTGTAAGTCGCTCTGGATAAAAGCGTCTGATAAATGAATAAATGTAAATGTAAGAAAAAAATGTAAACAGATGAAATGACCCAGATGTTCCGTCCCTGTCTCCCCCATCTCTCCCCTCCCTCTCCCCTCCAGGGGAGGTAGCAGAGCATGTTGTGTCTCAGCAGGCTGGAGCCAAGGTCTCCTCTGACTTCGCCACCTTCCCTGTGTCCTCCTTCGTCAAGGTGACGCAGAGACACACACACACACACGCACAGACCGTACACACCACACACACACACACACACACACACACACACACAGACCATACACACTACACACACTCAACACACACACCACACATACACAACACACACCCACCCACACAGACGACCATACAAACCATACACGCACACACACACTTGTCTTTGAGAGTCTCTTCTACACCATGAGTGACCCTGAACATCTCCCTGACCCCTGACCCCTAACCTCTGACCCCAGGCCAAGCAGGAGAGGCAGGAGGGCACGGTGCTGGTGGGTCGTGTTTCCATCCCCTGCTCCCGGGGCCAGGAGCAGGTGCACCGCCTCGTCCTATCCAGCAGCACCTGCAGCAGGTGCACCGGCCTCCTCATGAAATAACCGCAACCCCATTGGCCCGCCGACCGTGATCGACAGCAGGTTCCACCAATCAGAGCAGTTTTCTTTTTTCCTCCCCCTGTCTAAATCCATCTTCTATCTCAGGACATTTGAATACGTATAAAAGCACCGAGTCAACGGTGCGACCATCAATTCCAACGCTAAACCAAAGAGAAACAAGAATTCTCCTCAAGGTTCCATCTCTAGAACGTTGAGTTAGCGTAAGAATAATGTTACGAGTGGAAAAAAAATCATAAATAATAATAATACAAAGAACAGTAAAGTTGTTCAACTTGTTTAAGTGACAGGCTAGCATATAATATTACATATTTGGAGTTTAGAGAAGGGATTATCTTATTGACAGAAAAATAGATTTATCTTATTGACAGAAAAATAGATTATTTGATGCTTTTACTGCTTGAAATCCTGTTTTATTCAAATCTGTTTAATCTCCCCGCTGTGGTGATTCAGTGTAATCTAAACCTGCCTATATAAACCACCTGGACCAAGTGATCACTCACAATCAGCCCAATAACACACAAAGATCTTGTTGTGTGTTCTGTTGTGTTCCAGAGGATTCTCAGCAGTTATACACCATTTTAACACTGCGTGTAGTTCAACTCTAAAAGGTCTCTGATTTAAATGTGTGTCCTATCTAGGGACTATCGAAAAGTCACAATGCTCTTCTCCTCTTTTATTAGGACTAATATAAAGCAAGGCTTTCTTTGTAGCGTATATTCTCCTGTTTATGCTAAGTATCAACGTACCTGAGCTACGGTTAATGACATAGAAGTTAAATAAAGTTTGAATCGAATGTCCACATTCCAGATCCGTTTGCCTCACTAGTGATCCTGTAAAGAAACAGGCACTCTGAAGTACTTCCCTGTACACGTTCACAAACTGCAGAAGAATAAAAGCTCTTACTTCAGCTGGTATGAATGTTCTGTTTAATACTGGACAACGTCCCTCAAAGTGAACTACAGCACTCAGTGGATGATAAAGTGCAAACATACACATGAATAAAAACATGCAGAATCAGAAACACTGCAACTGGTGGTGGGGGGGGGGTGCTAGTAGGGGGGGTAGGGGTAGTGGTGTTGTCTCTGGTGGCATTGCCTGGTGTGACGGTTCCTCATCACATATTGGTTCCCTGGCCAGTACTGGGGTGGGGCCATGGGGTGGTGATGGACTGTGCGATAGGCTACTGGAAAGAGAGGGGGCGGGATCAGAGAAAGAGTGAGAATAACAACAGCAATACAACAGCCAATGAGAAAATAGCCTGTTTAGCACAGAGAAAGAGAGCTGTGTACCTTCCACACACACACACACACACAGATGCACACCCACACCCACACCTCCACCCTTTTTTGATCCCAAATAAGATGAAAGGGAACTTACCGTGAGGGGCGTGTCCTCTAGACCGTGCTGGGCGAGCACGTCTCCTGGAGGGAGGGGGGGGGCGTGGGGCAGGGGGGCGGGGGACTGAGACAGGGGCAGGGGGGCGTGGGGCTGAGACAGGGGCAGGGGGGCGTGGGGCTGAGACAGGGCAGGGGGGGCGTGGGGCTGAGACAGGGGCAGGGGGGCGTGGGGCTGAGACAGGGGCAGGGGGGCGTGGGGCTGAGACAGGGGCAGGGGGGCGTGGGGCTGAGATAGGGGCAGGGGGGGCGTGGGGTCCGGACAGGGGCAGGGGGGCGTGGGGTCCGGACAGGGGCAGGGGGGCGTGGGGTCCGGACAGGGGCAGGGGGGCGTGGGGCTGAGACAGGGGCAGGGGGGCGTGGGGCTGAGACAGGGCAGGGGGGCGTGGGGCTGAGATAGGGGCAGGGGGGCGTGGGGTCCGGACAGGGGCAGGGGGGCGTGGGGCTGAGACAGGGGCAGGGGGCGTGGGGCTGAGACAGGGGCAGGGGCAGGGGGGCGTGGGGCTGAGACAGAGGCAGGCGGGCTGGGGGCAGGGGGGCTGGGGACAGGGGGGCTGGGGGCAGGCCGGTCCTCCTCAAAACTGAAGTACCCTGATTCCGATGTGGGGCAGGAGGGGAGGGAGTCTGTGTGGAACTGCTCCCCTGTAGGGAGGAGGAGGAGGAGGAAGAGGAGGAGGAGGAGGGAAGAAGGTCAGACACACACACAGAACTCTCACTGGGATCTTAAGAGACACACTGTGTCATCAGTCAGGGCTAGCTGTGTGTGAGTGTGTGTGTGAGTGTGTGAGTGTGTGAGTGAGTGAGTGTGTGTGTGAGTGTTAGTATGAGTGTGTGTGTGTGTGTGTGTGTGAGCCCCACCAGTCAGTTCCACACCCCAGGCCTGAGCAGTGTGCCGCAGCAGCAGCGAGCTGATTCGCCGGTGAGCCAGGGCGTTCCAGTGGACGCCGTCTCGCATGCGGTGCTGCAGGCTGAAGCGGAACAGGAAGTGCAGGTCCAGCACGTCCAGCCCGTACGCGTCCGCAAGCTTCCCTGCGTAGAAGTTGGCCTCCACGATGTCGTAGCGCAGCGTGGGGCCCATGTGGGCGACCTGGAAGGGGGGGGGTCAAAGGTCAGGGGTCGTATTGACCACATCGAGGAGAAACAGGAAGTTAATCCTCCATTTCACTCTTGGTTTATTAATTGACTTCCTCGTTTATTCCCTGATTGGTTGGTTCCTCGTTACCTCCGGCACCAGGAACCCTCCGCTGATGTTCTTCCCCAGCGGCATGGCGAGGTTCCACACCACCAGGCTCTCCTGCGGGAGAACGTTACGCAGCTCCTCAAAGAACCGCTCCAGGTTCTCCCTGTAGTCCCTCACCCAGGTGGAGCTGTACCTGACACACACACACACACACACACACACGCACACACACGCACACACACACACACACACCCATGTGAGACACACAGACGTGCTGCTGCTATAGATTTGGTTGCCCTACATGCACCCCCCCACCCCCCCCACCCCCTCCCCCCACTCTCGGATTATTTTGCACTTTGGTGCCCCTTGGTGCCCCCTTAAACACTTGGGGAGTGGCAGTACTGTGTGTGTGTGTGTGTGTGTCAGGGCTCACCTGGACACGTCCCAGACGCAGGAGTTGACCACCACCACATCGGGGGTGAGGCCGCAGCGGAAGTCCTCCAGCACGCCCTCCATGTAGCGGGAGAAGATGCGGGTCAGGAAGTAGAAGCGGACCAGGTGGTGGTCTGAGCGGTACTGACGCACCTCCCGGTATTCTGTCCCGTTAGTCATGACGCTGCTGCGACCCCCCTCCACCAGACAGTCCTGCTCAAATACCAGCTCCCCCTGGTGGAGGGGAGGAGGAGGAGGAGAGAGGGGAGGAGGAGGAGGAGAAAGGGGAGGAGGAGGAAAGGAAGGAGAAGAGGGAGGAGGAGGAAAGGGAGGAGGAGAGGTTGGAAGAGAGGGAGGACAGTGTAGAGGAGGAGGACAGGGAAGAGGGGACAGGAAGGAGGAGGAGGAGAGAGGGGAGGAGGAGGAAAGGAAGGAGGAGAGGGGAGGAGGAGAGAGGGGAGGAAGGAGGAGGAGGAGAGAGGGGAGGAGGAAAGGAAGCAGGAGAGGGAGGAGGAGGAAAGAGGGGAGGAGGAGAGGGGAGGAAGGAGGAGGAGGAGGAGGAGAGAGGGAGGAAAGGAAGGAGGAGAAGAGGGAGGAGAGGGAGGAGGACGAAAGGGAGGAGGAAAGGGTGAAGGAGAGGGAGGAGGAGGAGGAGGAAAGGAAGAAGGAGAAGATGGAGGAGAAGATGGAGGAGGAGGAAAGGAGGAGAGTGTAGAAGAGGAGAGAGTGCTCTGTAAGGTAGGGACTACAGTACCCAGCGTTTGCTGTGTCAAATACTCAGCTTAAAGATAGAAGTTCATGGATGAGGTGTGTATGTGTGTGTGTGCGTGTGTGATCTAACCTTGGTCCTTAGTTGGGACTGAGAGAGATATCTATCCGTCTGTAACAGAAGAACTAAGTCCTTGTATACCGCACGTTGAACTGTCGAAAGAAGTCGAAGAAATAAGCATTGAAAACCATTTCTCCGTCCAAACCTTGCTAGACTGCTACTGAAAAGTCTTCACATTAGTAACTTTAAAACTTTAAACTGGATAAATGTCAGTCTTGTCGCTACTTACTGGAGTCTCCCAGCACAACTACAAACTTGTTGCGCAAAAGTTTGCTGGCTTGTTCGTGACTCAGGTTCTTCATCTCTGATCTTTAGGATTCAAAGAATAACGTGATGAGAAATGACCCGATGACCCCTGTCCAGGTCAAAGGTGAGTGTCTGTTTTTATACTCACCATGACAGGTCGGCTGTTTTTTAAGAAAGATCTGTAGAAATAAACGATGACTAGTGTGCAAAGTAACTCTAATTAAAGTCTGACAGCTTCGACAGGTGGTTTTCAGGTCAAACTAAGTCCAAGAAGATGATTTTGATGACTCACATGATCAAACCATGTCGACCCAAAGAGAGAAGCTTCTTCCTTCTTTGTATTTTGCAAATCAAAGCTGTCGTGGTTTCTAAAAACTGCAAATGATGTCCAACAGGGGACACCCTTGTTAATAATGAACATTTTTACTTGTAGGATGCACCAGTTCACCAGTGTGTGAATAGGATCCGATAGCTTTTAAATGTTAGTATTTAAAGCTGTTAAACTAAGTAAAACAAAGCACATGTTTCTTTTTTATATTTTTATTTTTTAATCTATTTTATTTTATTACTTAACAAGTTGATTTTCGTACAGACGGGATTTGGTTTGAAATGGGCTTTGAGGGTCGTGAATTTCCCCTGAATTGATTTATTTTGCATTTGTAACAGACAGTGAGAGTTTGATCTCAGTCGAAATCACTGTCATCGTCATCATATGACATCACTTGAATCTGATTCTCCTTCGAAATGTCCTCTTTCTCCTCCTCTTCCTCGTCCTCCTCTTCCTCCTCTCCGGTCTTGTCCTCCTCATCGTCTCGGTTCACCGTCTGGCGGTGGAACTCCCAGTAGATTCCGGTCAGAACCTTCGCTGCTTCCACAGAAACTTTCAACTTTCCCATGACCTCTCTGTCTTCATCCAGGCTCACAACTACATTCACCATGAGGAGAGGAGGGAGGGAGGGAGGGAGGGAGGGAGGGAGGGGAGGGAGGGAGGGGAGGGAGGGGAGAAAGAGAGAGAGAGAGGAGAGGTAGGGAGAGAGGAGAGAAAGAGGGAGGGAGGGAGTTACCAGAGAGATGGAAGAGAGAGAGATTAAAATATGTTGTTGTGTGTGTGATAGAACTGCACCTAAACCAACTTAACAGCCTCCAAGTAGATAAAAGCTAAACTAGTTCGGTTTGTATTTTTCTCAGTGTTCTCACTATCGATCTGGCGCTCGATGATGTCATTTCCTGTCAGCATCTCCTGTAAGTCCAGGAAGGCGATGCCAACGTCGACACACTCCTCCTGCTCATCCATTGGCTCGCTGACCACTGTGAACTTCAACCTGAGTGAGAACACACACACACACACAGTTTGGTTAACTCTACACACTCCTGACTGACACACACACTTTAATATCACACAGTCCTCAGTCACACACACACACACACAGGTGAGCTGACCTGCCATGGTTGGGGTCAGTCCCCTCCAGCATGGTGTACAGGTACTGTCTGAGAGGGAAAGCTGCTGAGCTGTCCACATAGATGACTGAGAGAGAGGGGGAGGGAGGGCGAGGAAGGAGGGGGAGAGGGGGAGGAGGGAGGGGGAGGGAGAGGGAGGAGGTCAGGAAGGATGAAGAGAGCAGGGAGGAGGAGAGCAGAAAGCAGAGGAGGTGAAGTACGAGAGAGGAGATTATAGATCATGATGAACCTCCCTCCCTCCCTCCCTCCCTCCCTCCCTCCCTCCCTCCCTCCCTCCCTCCCTCCCTCCCTCCCTCCCTCCTCACCTCTGGTGAAGTTGAAGTGAACCTCCTCCCCCTCCGTCGGTTTGCGGAGGGACATGGCGTCTCCGTGGTCTCCATGGGAACGCCCAGTAGGCGGTACTCCACGTAAATGCGCTGCACGGATTGGTCGAGGGCCACTTGGGAGGTGGGGCCAAAACTCAAGGAGAGGATTTCCACTCTCAGCTTATCTCCCTGAAACAAAAGTGGGATTCGAACCCCGTAAACACTCTAACCACCGAGCTGTTACCAAACAAATGGTTTAGCATCGTGTGAGCTTATACAGCAAGCTCCTCCTCTGTGGTAACTCCCACCTTTCTGATTGGTTTAGAAGGTCTCGGCATGACGATGACATCACTTTGAGAAGAGCTTCTGGACTCGGCTGATCCCAGATTGTCGCTGTCCTTGTCGGACGCTTTGAGGAGAGAGAGAGAACACAAACAAGGTGATCAACATCGTATGAACAAGGAAGATCGGGTCGTATTTTTCAAACCGTGCGGTGTTCTCCACATCGACTTTTTCTACGTTTTGAACCTTTCTCGCTTGTCTCATCTTTCCAGGACGCCTGTTCCAGAGAAGCAACATCTGTGGAAGAGGAAGAGGAGAAGAAGAAGTTTAGTTCCATCGTCCACCATCATCTGTAACCTTCTACAGCAGGCTGGATGTGCTGTGCTTTCCAGAGGGATGGTAGCTACATCCACACCACACACACACACACCACACACACCACACACACACCACACACACACACACACACCACACACACACACACACCACACACACCACACACACCACACACACCACACACACACACACCACACACACCACACACACACACCACACACACACCACACACACCACACACACCACACACACACCACACACACACCACACACACCACACACACACCACACACACCACACACACCACACACACCACACACACCACACACACCACACACACACCACACACACCACACACACCACACACACACACCACACACACACACACCACACACACACACACCACACACCACACACACACACCACACACCACACACACACACCACACACACACCACACACACCACACACACACACACACCACACACACCACACACACACACACACACACCACACACACACACCACACACACCACACACACACCACACACACCACACACACCACACACACACACACCACACACACACACACACCACACACACCACACACACACACACACACCACACACACACCACACACACACCACACACACCACACACACACACACACACACCACACACACCACACACACACCACACACACCACACACACACACACCACACACACACACACACCACTCACACACCACCCTTCCATACAGAGATCCTAACTGGACGAACTTGGAGAGTCATGTCGTCGCTGACGGAGCTTCTAACTGAGCGAGCCGAACCAGGATGTGATGTCACAGCCTGCTTCCTGGTTGGAGAGCGAGAGGGCGTGGCCTGACCCTGTCCCTTCCTGGTTGGGGAGCGAGAGGGCGTGGCCTGACCCTGTCCCTTCCTGGTTGGAGAGCGACGAGGGCGTGGCCTGCTTCCCTTCCCTTCCTGGTTGGGGAGTGAGAGGGCGTGGTTTGACTGGCATCCAGGATCAGAAGGGGTGGGGCATGGGGAAGGTCAGGTGATCTCAGGGGCGTGGCCCTCTTCCGTGCAGGTGACTGGAGAGGCGTGGCTCCTCTGGGCTCGGGTGATGAGACAGGAGCGGCAGCTTCTGATTGGATGTCTTGGGGCCGGTGCAGTTTGATTGGTGTAGGCTTGGGCTGGAGCAGAAACACAGGAAGTGATCATGTTTAGAAATCCCAGGAAGACAGGAATCGGATCTCGACAGTTTATTCACCTGAACATGAACCTCTTTTAAAGTGACAGGTTTGTCCTCCTCTGTCTTTGTAATAAAATAAAATTACAAATAGAAGATATGACGTTCATGAACATTACCTTCACTCTTGGCCTGGCAACGGGCCTCGGAGGTTCTTCATCTCTCTCGCTCCTCCTCTCCACCTCCTTCTCCCCTCCTTCTGTCTCCCTCTCCGCCCGGTCCAGCTCTCTAGGTTCTTGTGCTCCCTCTGGTGGCTGGAAGGGGTACTTCCATCGTATGGACACGCGGACCAGGCCCCTGGGACCGCCCCCTGCATCTCTCAGCACATAGTCACCTGACAGGAAGGAACACGCCACCTGTTACCCGAGGTCAGAGGTCAACTCAATCCTTGACCAGATCAAGCCTTTGTAAGGATCTCATTCAATCAGAATTCAAGGCTTTTAACTCTCTCCTCCTCTCATCATCCTCCTCCCTTTCCTCCTCCTCTCCTCCCCTCCTTCTCCTCCCTCTCCTTCCCTCTCCCTCCCCTCCTTCTCCTTCCCTCTCCTCCCCTCCTTCTCCTCCCTCTCCTTTCCTCTTCTTTCCTCTCCTCCTCCCTTTCCTCCTCCTGTCCTCCTCCTCCTGTCCTCCTCCTCCCTCTCCTTCCCTCTCTTCCCCTTCTCCTCCCTCTCCTTCCCTCTCCTCCTCCCCTCCTCCCCCCTTCCTCTCACCTTTTATCTGCTTCCCCTTGGCCAGTGAGCGCAGTGGTACAGGTGTCTTGGCCAGGTACGAGGGGGGCATCTGGTCATCGCTGTCGTCGAACAGGTAAACCCACAAGCTCCCGGTCCGCAGGTATTCAGGACGTCGGCCGTCACCGCTAACGGGTAGCTCACGGCGTCGTTAAACAGCGGGTCAGCGCAGCACGGCACCGGGAGCGAGGCGTGAGCCGCCAGGTCGTACAGCCGGTACATGAGGTAGGCGTCCGGAAGTAGTCCCGGCCAGCGAGCGCTAAGGCCCACGCAGCGCTCCATCACAACCTCCAGTTCGTTTGGTATCCCTCCGCCGTAGTCGAACATTTCCCTCTGTGTGGAAGATGGCGGTTTATTTGAGTTTCAGCAAGACGAGCAAAAAAAGTGCAACTGGCAAATAAAGCTTTACGTTTAGACGTTGTTCTGTCTTTCAGTGAGACAGACAGATGTGAAGCATGTTATCATTCAATGGCTTTAGAACCAATACATGTACGAGAGAGAAGTCCAGGGAGGGATTCGACCCCATGACCTGTAGATCTGCAGTTAACCCAACCCTGCTAGTGTACACAGCCCTGAGAGCCTCCCCAATGTTCCGGAACTTTTCAAATGTTCCCAGACGTTCCAGAACTTTTCAGTTGTTGCCGAACGTTCCAGAACTTAAGTTATATACTGTAACAAGCTATACTAGTCTGCATGACGTGTGTTTGGGACTCTTAACCTCGTGCGTGCTGGCGGGCCACCCTACGGAGCGCTGGGCGGGGCTTCTCTGAGTGACAGCTGCCCGCCTGTCCATCAGCCAATCAGCTCCTCTCTCCAGTGGTGTGTCCATTGGCTCAGCCGGGGGGAAAAGACGCACCCAGAAATCCAGAACCCCGATGACCTCACCCTCCGAGCCTTAGGGACGAGGATGAGGAGGAGAGGGGATGAAGTTGGATGATAGCATTCTACTTACGTGAACAATAAAATATATATTTTTAAACAAAAACAAATTGTAAACCTGGAACACATGAATCCAGGTGTGACCACGCCCTCGCCCTCCTCACCTGTGACATTGACCCGTCCGCTCACACGCTCCCCTCTCCTCTGCCCTGCCCCACCCAGAGGCACCTGCGCCCTCCCCCGGGTCACGAAACGAACGCCCCCGAGGGCCTGATGCAGCTCCACCCTCACCCCGCCCCCCTGCCCCCCCAGCTGGCTCAGGTCCCGGGGCGAGAGCGGGGTACCGGGATGTGAACCCGTAGTTGGGCTGGGTCCCCGTAACCAGAGGGGTGGAGTGCATCTCGAAATCCAAGAGGGCGTAGGTGCAGAAGGTCACCACCTCCTTGACCCCTCCCGACCCCTCCCAGGCTCCCCCCATCGTCCGTAACCCTCCAGGGGTGAAGGTCGCCCCCCGGAGGTGGATTTCCAACACAGACTCCCCCGGCCTCAGCTGGGAGAAAGTGGTATCATCCTCAATGGGCTGCAGCACTTCCCGGTCCCCCCCCGCCAGGTGTACTGTAGTGGTATGGTCCGTTTGTAGTTCCTGGGGCTGTAGGCTAACTCTTTCAGCTGAGCTGCAGAGAAGACAGGAGAGAAGGAGGTCCATGTTTGTTACATCGTCTGTGGTTGCATCCTGTATGAATGTGTTGTTCATGGGGAGTCAGGTGGCTGAACGTTTAGGGAATCAGGCGAGCGATCAGAACGTTGTGAGTTCGATTCCTGGCTGTGCCAGATGCCAGTTGTGCCCTTGGGCAAGGCACTTCACCCTACTTGCCTCAGGGGGGGGGGGGGGATGTCCCTGTATTTGCTGTAAGTCTCTCTGGATAAGAGCGTCTGGCTAAGTGACTCTATGTTATTGTTGAGGCTGACCTTGTAAGGTGTTGATCTGCAGAGTTCTTCTTCCCAGAAGCTTGTCTTTCTCCTCCATCCTCCTCCTGCTCTCCTCCCTCTCTCTCTCTGATCTCTCCATCATGGTCTTCATCTCAGCCTGACACATGGAAAAGGAGGAGGGGAGGGTCTCACCATGGTCTGGAGTGTGTGTGTCTGCACGTGTGTGTGTGTGTTTGCGTGTGTGTGTGTGTGTGTGTCTGCATGTGTGAGTGTGTGTGTCTGCGTGTGTGTGTGCATGTGTGTGTGTGTCTGCATGTGTGTGTGTCTCTGTGTGTGTGTGTGTGTGTGTCTGCATGTGTGTGTGTGTCTGCATGTGTGTGTGTGTGTGTCTGCATGTGTGTGTGTGTGCGTGTGTGTGTGTCTGCATGTGTGTGTGTGTGTGTGTGTCTGCGTGTGTGTCTGCGTGTGTGTGTGTGTGTGTCTGCATGTGTGTGTGTGTGTGTCTGCATGCGTGTGTGTGTGTGTCTGCATGTGTGTGTGTGTGTCTACATGTGTGTGTGTGTCTGCATGTGTGTGTGTGTGTGGTGTCTGCATGTGTGTGTGTGTGTGTGTGTGTGTCTGCATGCGTGTGTGTGTCTGCATGTGTGTGTGTGTTCCACCTGCAGGTCAGTGTTAATGCGGTGTTGCAGCAGCAGCATGTCTCTGCTCTTCTGCAGTTCTAGAACCGTCTCTGCGTGAGACGCCCTCGCCTCCGCCCGCTCCCCGGACAGCTCCGCCCCCTTCCCATCATGCAGCAGGAGACGCAGGCCCTCGCGGCCCTCCTGCTGGAGTCTGAATGTCTGGACAGAGAACACCTTTACTTCCTGTCCCTGTCAACCTCTCTCACTTGTTCCTCAGTGATTTGTTTCTACAGAGCTACGGTCTCTATTTCATCTTACTGCACATTACTGGTGAGTTTACATTCATTTATATTGTAAAAAAAATAAAATATATATTTATGTATAATGCTGAAATTTTGAAATATGAAGGACATTTTATCCACCTTGATCTGCAGGAGGGTCTCACTAAGGTCCTCCACACTCATGTCAAACTCCTGACAGACAGAGAGAGAGGAGAGATGGAGGAGAGAGAAGGAGGGAGGGAGAGGGAGAAGGAGGGAGGGAGGGAGAAGGAGGGAGAGAAAGAGAAAAGAAGAGGAAAAAGAAGAGATTGAAAGGGCGGGACACAAATGGATGATGACACATCGACAACCAATCTCTTCTCCTAATTCGAATACAATGTGGGTGACCTCTGACCTTTGTGACCGAGTCCAGTCTGTCTTGCAGTGATGTGACCTGGCTTCTGTAGTGCAGTACTTCCTGTTCCAGATGCTCATGATTGGCTCTCATGAACGCAGTGGCTTCTGGGTATACAGAACATAATGATGACGATGATGACACAGATGTTCATAAATGCTTTTGCCCCAAAGAAAGAAAAGTTTCAAAGAGCTGAAATATAAAGTACAGAAGAAGAACCAGGAAGGACAGTGTTTTTTTTATTATCCAATCACAATTGGGGGACGATCTGTAGAATCTTCATCTGAGGAAATTGATGGGTGTTTTTTTTTTCCCCCGCACCTTTTTCTCCTTCTATCTGTTCTGTTATCCTCTCTTTCTCCAGCCTCATCCTCTCTTTCTCCTCCTCCAGCCTCCCTCTCTCCTCTCTCTCCTCTTGCAGAATCTCCTCCAGTCTCCGGATGTCCGTCCTCCAGATCTCCTCCTTCTCTCGCTCTCTCTGTCTTTCCAGATTCTTCTCCTTGTCCTCCTTCTCCTCGTGTTGGCTCTGGGCTGACAAGGTGCTGTGGAGGAGGGAGGGAGGGAGGGAGGGAGGGAGGGAGGGAGGGAGGGAGGGAGGGAGGGAGGGAGGGAGGGAGGGAGGGAGGGAGGGAGGGAGGGAGGGAGGGAGGGAGGGAGGGAGGGAGGGAGGGAGGGAGGGAGGGAGAGAGAGAAGAAGACAGAGATGGAAATAAAGAGGCAGGAAGAGAGAATGAATATAAGAGGAGGATGCAGAATGATGGCAGTAGAGGGTGGTTCTACGCTGCAGACACGACATCTATGACCTCTGTGTGTGTTTGCCTCCTCACCTCCCCAGCAGCGAATCATAGCTCTCCTTCAGCAGGCGTCGCTCTCCCTCCAGATCTGACACTCTCTCCTGGAGCTACAGAGGAGCCAGGAAACAGGAAGCATGTACACAAGAACACAGGAAACCAGGAAGCAAAAAGGAAAGAGGAATTGGATCGCCAGTGCACCGGAAACAAGGTCAGATTATCACAGACACAAACACCATTTATCAGCCGGAGAGTTTGAAAGCAGTTTAAATCCCCCGTCTAGCATCAACTATCACAGACATGTGATGCTGGTGAAGAGGGGCCCGCCAGCCTGCAGTACCTCCTCCAGGGCTTGCAGTGAGAGGGTGGCAGCACTGAGCTGTCCCTCCAGCAGCAGGCTCCTCTGCCTCTCCTGTTTGAGCTGCAGACTCAGCTCCTCCACCCTCTCCAGCAGGGCTGCCTGGCTCTCCTTCAGGGCCGCCTGGCTCTGGGGAGAACACACAGGCCCCGGGGGCTTCAGCTCGGGGCTTTAACACGGACCGACTGCTTCCAGAGGTTCAAAGGTTCAATTCCCCAACCAGGTGAGTGAATTTAGATAACAGGTGGGTGAGTTTTTATGTGGCGACGTTTCTCACCTGTTCTAGTTGAGTCTCATATGCCTGCAAAGAGAGAGAGAGAGAGAGAGAGAGAGAGAGAGAGAGAGAGAGAGAGAGAGAGAGAGAGAGAGAGAGAGAGAGAGAGAGAGAGAGAGAGAGAGAGAGAGAGATGGGGGAGAGACATAGAAAGAGAGAGAGAGATTGTGGGGTTAGGTAGAGAGAGACAGTGAGATGGGGGGGGGGTTTCAGAGAGGGTGAGTTAAGGGTTAGAGTTAGGGGTTAGAGAAGACTAAGGGTTATGGTTAGGGGTCAGGGGTCAGGGTGTGAAGGGAGGAGCAGCAGGACCTCCTGCAGGTGGTTGAACTTCTCCTGGGTCAGTCTCAGGGCGGAGCTCCGCTCACTCAGCTGCTTCTGCAGACGGATCACGTCCACGTTCTCCCTGATGGTCAGTCTGAGACACGGAGAACAGCAGGGTTACTGACACATCCATGACTGGAGATCTGGAACACTGTGTGTGTGTGTGTCTGTGGGTGTGTGTCTGTGTGTGTGGGTGTGGGTGTGGGTGTGTGTGTGTAGTGTATGTCTGTGTGTGTGTATGTCTGTGTGTGTGAACTGTATGTCTGTGTGTGTCTGTGTGTGTGTGTAGTGTATGTCTGTGTGTGTCTGTGTGTGTCTCTCTGTGTGTGTTTCTGTGTCTGTGTGTGTGTAGTTTATGTATGTCTGTGTGTGTCTCTGTGTGTGTGTCTCTCTGTGTGTGTGTGTGTGTCTCTGTGTGTGTGTGTGTGTGTCTCTGTGTGTGTGTGTGTCTCTGTGTGTGTGTGTGTGTGTGTGTGTGTGTGTGTCTCTGTGTGTGTGTGTGTATGTATCCCACCTGTGTCCTTCCGCCTGCTCTCTCCTCATCTCCCTGACAGCTCCCTCCACCTCCTTCTCCTTCTCCCTGAGAGACACAGCCAGCTCCTCCAGCTCCAACAGCCTCCTCTGCTGCGCCTCCTCCTGACCCGCCCCCCCGTAGCGGGGAGGGGCCGTCTGGGCTGCGCGCCTGACTCCACCCTCCCCCTCCAGGGTCCGCCCTGAGGTAGGAAACAAGCTTTCTTTTCGATTTGATCCTCAGGTGTGTGTGTGTGTTCGTTAGCGTGTTCACTGCTAGTAATGCTGTCTGGTTGAGCTTAGTGGGTAGAGCATCTGACTGTATATCTAGAGATTCCAGGTTCGAATCCTTGCTTGTATGTTTCTTTGAAACATTAGCATTTTACACAGGTGACGATTCAGAACGTTTAGGGTGCACTCGATTTGACATCGCGATCGTCCCACACGCAGACCTGTTACATGCGGAGCAGACTACCTCTGCAGAGCAGCCTGTAGTGCGTGTGGCCCCCCAGGTCCAGGATGTGCTGGCGGGCCAGGCTGAGCTTGTTCTGCAGCGCCCCCTTCTGGCTCTCCAGGGTAGCGACCCGGGCTTCCAGCTCCAGGATGGTCTCCTCCTGGTCTCCGTCTCTCAGCCCCGCTGGGCGGCCCTGGTGCAAACGCATCAGTTTGGTGGACATCCTGGGGGAGGAGGGGGGAGAGGGGGGAGAGGGGGGAGAGGGGGGAGAGGGGGGAGAGGGGGAGTGGGGAGGGGGAGGAGAGAGGGGAGAGGAGGGAGGACAAAGGGGTGGAGGAAGAGAAGTTGGTGGAGGAGTTGGGGTGTGTGTGTGTACCTGCGGAGCCTCTGCTCCTGTGTGTGTGTGTGTGTGTGTACCTGCGGAGCCTCTGCTCCTGTGTGTGTGTGTGTGTGTGTGTACCTGCGGAGCCTCTGCTCCTGTGTGTGTGTGTGTGTGTGTGTACCTGCGGAGCCTCTGCTCCTGTGTGTGTGTGTGTGTGTGTGTGTACCTGCGGAGCCTCTGCTCCTGTGTGTGTGTGTGTGTGTGTGTACCTGCGGAGCCTCTGCTCCTGTGTGTGTGTGTGTGTGTGTACCTGCGGAGCCTCTGCTCCTGTGTGTGTGTGTGTGTGTGTGTGTACCTGCGGAGCCTCTGCTCCTGTGTGTGTGTGTGTGTGTGTGTGTACCTGCGGAGCCTCTGCTCCTGTGTGTGTGTGTGTGTGTGTGTGTGTGTACCTGCGGAGCCTCTGCTCCTGTGTGTGTGTGTGTGTGTGTGTGTACCTGCGGAGCCTCTGCTCCTGTGTGTGTGTGTGTGTGTGTGTGTGTACCTGCGGAGCCTCTGCTCCTGTGTGTGTGTGTGTGTACCTGCGGAGCCTCTGCTCCTGTGTGTGTGTGTGTGTGTGTGTGTGTGTGTGTACCTGCGGAGCCTCTGCTCCTGTGTGTGTGTGTGTGTGTGTGTGTACCTGCGGAGCCTCTGCTCCTGTGTGTGTGTGTGTGTGTGTGTGTGTACCTGCGGAGCCTCTGCTCCTGTGTGTGTGTGTGTGTGTGTACCTGCGGAGCCTCTGCTCCTGTGTGTGTGTGTGTGTGTGTGTGTACCTGCGGAGCCTCTGCTCCTGTGTGTGTGTGTGTGTGTGTGTGTGTACCTGCGGAGCCTCTGCTCCTGTGTGTGTGTGTGTTGTCTCAGCAGGTTGTTTTCCTCCTGCAGATGAAGACACTGATCCTCCAGCTGCTCCCGGGGAACCCGGAACACTCTCTGACGGTCTGACACACACACACACACACACACACACACACACAGGAGCAGAGGCTCCGCAGGTACACACACACACACAGAAAGAAACAGACACACACGATCAGAAATACTCAGGACCAGAAACAGGAAACAGGAAGTTTCTTCGTACCTTTTATCTTCAGAACCTGCGGCTTCTTCCAGGACTTCCTGTCTCGAACCGTGTCTGGAGAGACATGAAGAAGAGAGTGAAACACACACACACACACACATATCCACACACACACACACACACACATGTCGAGGCACACACACATACACACACATACACGTACACACACATATCCACACACACACACACACACATATCCACACACACACACACACACACACACACACACATACACACACACACACACACACACATATCCACACACACACACACATATCCACACACACACACATGTCGAGGCACACACACATGTCCACACACATACACACACATACACGTACACACACATATCCACACACACACACCCATATCCACACACATACACGTACAGTACACACACATAAATGTACACACACACACACACACACACACAAACACCCCCATACCTGTGATGGCTGGCATCAGCCCTCCCCTCACCAGTCCCACATCTCTGACTGGGAGATCCCCGGCTGTCTCATCCACAGCCAATGACATCGCTCTGTCCTAGTGGATGAACCAATCAGCAGCTAGATCCTTTCAGAAATACAACATTTTGTTATTTTCTCTCATGAATATCCCTTCAAATAAAAACGAAGTATGAACTTGACAAAGCTAACAAGCTGAAGCTAACTAGCCAAAGCTAACTATTCAGAGCTAACTAGCCCGAACTAAGTAGCCCGAGCTAACTAGCCCAAGCTAAGTAGTCCAAGATTAGTCCAGTTAGTTGTAGTAGTGTACTCACTATGAGGATGGTTCCTTTGCACCAGGGCTAAACAGTGACACTACTGAAGACTGACAGGGACACTGTTACAGTCAGTTACATTGTTAAACTGTTACAGTCAGTTCCATTGTTGTCCTGTTACAGTCAGTTCCATTGTTGTCCTGTTACAGGTCCTGTTCTGTGTGTTGTGTTCAGTGTGGTTTGTCTTCTGTGTGTCTCTCAGGGAAATGTTGCTGTGCTGTCAGTTCTAATCTCTTCTGATCCTTCCCTGTGTGTGTCTCTGTGTGTGTGTGAGAGGGTGTGCATGTGTGTGTGTCTGTGTGTGTGTGAGAGTGTGTGTGTCAATGTCTGTGTGTGTGTGTGTGTCTCTGTGTGTCTCTCTGTGTGTGTGTGTGTGTGTGTGTGTGTGTGTCTCTCTGCCTCAGACAGATAACTTGAGTCTCACTGCTCCATCTGGTCCCATGTTAATCTGATCCTTGTCCTAATCTAATTATCTCAGCTAAGGGAACGTGCCAGGATGTGTGTGGAGACTGGTCCTGGGTCAGTTCTGAGGCTGCTCTGGTAATGGTGGAGGAGGTAAGAGTGGGAGGTAGCGCTGATCCTGGGTCAGAATAAAGGGCGGTTTGAACATAAACTAAATGAATAGAGGACAAGGAAGAGAAAGAGAGAGATGGAGAAAGAGGGAGAGATGGAGAGAGAGAGAGAGAGAGAGAGAGAGGGAGAGATGGAGAGAAAGAAAGAAGGAGAGATGGAGAGAGAGAGAGAGAGGGAGAGATGGAGAGAGAGAGAGAGGGAGAGAGAGGGAGAGATGGAGAGAGAGAGAGAGAGAGAGAGAGAGAGAGAGAGGGAGAGATGGAGAGAGAGAGAGAGAGAGGGAGAGATGGAGAGAAAGAAAGAAGGAGAGATGGAGAGAGACATGAAAAGGTAAATTTGAGGAGGAGAAATTGAGGGAAGATTAGGTCACTAGGTTAAGGAGACAGGATGTAAGAGGATATAGGAAGGATACAAGGAGACACAGTCAAACTGAAGGACCAGTTTGTAGACAGCTTGGTACAGTGAGTTTGTGTTTATTTATATGTTAAGAAACTTCATTACAACAAGCCATGTTAGCAAATTCCAGGTCATAATGTTTTCAAAATAATAATCTCAAAAGTTTTTATTGTAAACATGACTGATGATTCATTTAAAAAGTGAATCTGTTGATTTTGACAGATTTGGTGTCATAGTTCTGTTGATTTTGACAGATTTGGTGTCATAGTTCTGTTGATTTTGACAGATTTGGTGTCATAGTTCTGTTGATTTTCCTTTCATCAACCAAACAACGATGTATTGCGCAAAAAAAAATCATTTCAAATTGTGACGTCGTCAAAAGTCCCGCCCCTGTCTTCGACGCCGGGGGCGACGGGACGAATAACGAGAGCCGATTTGTTGTCCCCGTTGTCACTCATGTCAGGGTTGAAGAGAGGTAACACTCTTTCGGCAAAGGCGCATCCAATGAAAGAGTAGATATGCGAAGCCTTTCCTGCATCATAAAAAGACACCACCCCTTCTTCATAGTCCAATAGCACGCCCACAATCCAGGGCTTCTCTCTGATTGGCAGGAGGAGCGACTGCCAATCGCACGCCCTATAATCACTCCCCTTCCTCAGGCAGATCGTCCAATAGCCATCCTCGGGGCTGAGGGTGACCACGCCCTTCCTGTTGATGGACTCCCTAGCCACGCCCAGATCCCAGGCCGTCTTGTCGCCAACCTCGACCTCCCAGTAGCGTCTCCCGCTGGTGAACCCGTGCATGGCGAGGACGCAAGGCGCCGTGTCGAAGCGCCAGGGGCCTTCTGGAAGGTTCTCTTGCTCTCTGTCTCCATCCCAGACTTGTTTCCTGTCTTCAGATACGACCAGCCATGGGTTGGCTGTGTGAGGGTCCAAACTCACGTCGACTGTGGAGACGTAAGATCGAATAAGTGCAACTCGAACTTTAAACATCAAAATTAATACATAACGATGGCTGAGAAGAAACATACTAAATTATAAGAATGATTTCAACAAGATCAACGACGAAAAATCATGCAAAATTATGAATCTTTGGAAGAAGAAAAAATATGAATAATAAGACTATTACAACAACAAAAAACGACTATAATAGTTACAACCAATGACATAAAGGATAAACAGGATATTGGGTTTGTTGTTTTGCCTTACAGCACCTGTGAAGACCATACCTGCATACTGCTGAACAATCTCATGCTCTGTCGAAGAACCAAAAACCACAACATCAAAAAGAGCCTCTACCAGTCAACCATCAACATCGCCGATTTGAAACCGGGAGACAATTCTGACCTTTCCTGGCCAGTTTGGTCTGGGCTGCTTTTAACATCCCCTCCAGCTGGGACACTTTCACCCTGACGGCCCCCACACTCTGGTGGGAGTGGAGGCTGGTGTCAGACCAGTCCTGGGTGGGAGGAGGCCGGCTGACGGACGGGAACTTCTATAACGTTGGAGGAAAGAGAGAAACATGATGGAGGCGCAGCTTTATGCGAAACACGGTGCGACATTAAGGAGTCTTGTACTGAAATTGTAGGAGGTGGAGGAGGAGGTAGGGGAGGAGGAGTATGAAAGAGGAGAACGAGGAGGAGTAGGAAGGGGAGGAGGAGGGAGGAGGAGGGAGGAGGAGGAGGTAGGGGAGGAGGAGGAGAAGGAAGGGGAGGAGGAGGAGGATGAGGGAGGAGGAGGAGGGAGGAAGAGGAAGAGGAGGAGGGAGGAGGAGGAGGAGGAGGGAGGAGGATGAGGAGGAGGATGGAGGAGGAGGATGGAGGATGGAGGAGGAGGAGGAGGAGTACTGACCTGAAGGATCTGGAAGTGGTCCTCGGTGTGTGAGAGCTTCTCCAGCTCACTGCTTCTCCTGCGTAGCTCGGAGATCTCCCGCTCCAGATCTCTGACGAGGTCTTCAGCTCTCCTCTCCGCTGCGCTCTGCTTCTCCACGATCTCCTGGGTCAGCTCAGCCAGGCTTCTCTCCACGGCGCTCATCAAGGCGCTGAAGAGCTCCGCGCTCTCCTCCATCGCCTTCCTGGAGTTCATCTGAGGGGGGCAGCGAGCAACAGCAGCGAGCAACAGCAGCGAGCAACAGCAGCGAGCAACAGCAGCGAGCAACAGCAGCGAGCAACAGCAGCGAGAAACAGCAGCGAGAAACAGCAGCGAGCAACAGCAGCGAGCAACAGCAGCGAGCAACAGCAGCGAGCAACAGCAGCGAGCAACAGCAGCGAGCAACAGCAGCGAGCAACAGCAGCGAGAAACAGCAGCGAGCAACAGCAGCGAGAAACAGCAGCGAGCAACAGGAGCGAGAAAGAGCAGCGAGCAACAGCAGCGAGCAACAGCAGCGAGCAACAGCAGCGAGAAAGAGCAGCGAGCAACAGCAGCGAGCAACAGCAGCGAGCAACAGCAGCGAGCAACAGCAGCGAGCAACAGCAGCGAGAAACAGCAGCGAGCAACAGCAGCGAGCAACAGCAGCGAGCAACAGCAGCGAGAAACAGCAGCGAGAAACAGCATTGGAGACTTGGTTCTGTAGCTTCGGGGATCTTGGGATGAATCTCTTGAGGTGTTTGGTGAACTCACTCTGCTCATCTCCACCGAGTGTTTAATCTCCTCCACTTTCTTCAGTCTGTTCTGGATCATCTGCTGCATCTCCACCTCAGTCCTCTCCATGTGAACCTTTGAAATGAAAGTGGAACTGAGTCACTGGCTGTCTGAGTTCAATTATAAGAAACGAGGCGAGGAAGAGATAAATGAAGAGGGAGGGGATGAACCGAAATCCCCTCAGAACTCTGTGCTTCTGTTCTTTAGTCTCCAGCTGTATGTTCTACATGTGCTCTTCGCATGTGGCTTTGGGCTAGAGGTTTCACCGGAAACATCTCACCTTCTTCTCCGCGCTCTCTCGCTCCGCCGGGACGGTGTGGTGTCCCCGGTGGTCCGTCTCCCCACACAGCACGCACACGCTCGTCTGGTCGCTCCTGCAGAACATCTCCAGCAGCCTCTGGTGCTTCCTGCACATCCTGTCCTCCAGGTTCTCCACAGGAGGGACCAGCTGGTGGATCTTCAGGCCGGCCACTCTGTGGTGAGGCTCCAGGTGGGTCTCACAGTAGGAGGTCAGACACACCAGGCAGGACCTCAGAGCCCGCAGCTTGCTCCCGGTGCAGACGTCGCACGCCACCTCCCCCGGTCTGAGGACGGTCCCGCCCCCTCCGTTCTGCCTCCTCGCTCGGATCTCCTCCGACATCTCCCTGGCGAAGGGGTTCTCGGGGAGGTCCGGTTGTCCAGGGAACACGGTGCTGCACCTGGGGCAGCTGCAGGCGGGGAGGGTCAGCCAGTGATCTTGGATGCAGGTCCGGCAGAAGCTGTGGCCGCAGGGGACGGAGACGGGCTGGGTGAAGAGCTCCGTGCACAGGGAGCAGCAGAACTGCTCCTCGGACAAGAGGCTGATGGTGGAAGACATGACTGGTGGAGGAAGGGAGGCAGGTGGCCAAGCGGTTAGGGAATCAGGGGTTGTAATCTGAATGTTGCCGGTTCGATTCCAGGGTGTGGATCCCTGCGTTTAGACCTAAGCAGTGAGAGCCCCCATCTGATGAGGCTTCAGACTTTAGGATCTTAGTCGAAGCTGTCCGTCCACACACACTTTCAACCTGCAGCATCTAACACACAGCACTAAGACCTGTTATCAGTTACCTGTCGGGCAGAGGCGACCAAAGTCCAACAAATCGCTCGTTACAAAACTACACGCTACCAAACACACAAGAAAAAAAACGAGTAAAAAAATAAATAATGGTGGAAGTAGAGAAACAACAGAACAGTCTGTGTTCAGTTTACTTCATCCTTTTCACCAACATGTGATGAACTGGCACTGATGGTAGTGCCAGTGAACTGTACAAACAAGCTGTGGCCTACCTTGACGAACAGGAAGTGAGGTAAAGGGAGGGCAGGTGCTGCTGTCAATCTCCACCCTTAGTCCCCTCCCCTTTCTGGTCTCCTGGATGGTTTAACCCTTCCAGCTTCTCTCAGTTACCAGGACGACTTGTCTCCTTGTCGCTGATTCCTGAGTGCCGCCATTTTGGAAGTTTAAGTAATACTTGCTTTTTCACTCCCTGTGAAACTGTATAATAACTATAGTTATCACACCACCAGATCACTCAAATAGTATATTAATAAAGATCTAACTATAATCAATAACTAGTCAATAATAAAAGAGAGAGAATGGGAGAGATTGAGAGGACAAAGGGAGAGGGGGGAGGGAGAAAGACTAAACACGCTATGTCATAAAAACACTCATCCTTCTTGTGTTGTGTGAATAACGAGAGATGTCTTGCAGGTCTTTCAGGTTTCATCTTTATTCAGCTGTTTGGCTCCATTAAAACCACAAGAAGCAGAGAGACAAGCAGAGAGACAAGCATGACCTGATCACCTAGACAACAACAGGTAGAGACACTGCCATCTCCATAGTGAGGAGCACATGGACCCACACATTACAACACAGTAAGGACAGGAAGTACACCAGGAGTTTTATTATCCAATAGAATCAAGACTATAAATGATCATTTACAATCATCAAGATGAAAGAGCTGGAGTTACAGAACAAAAGAACAATGTTTATTACCCAACTGAAACAATGACAGGGTTCAGTATGATGGTATGAAATCCCTCATAAATCCAAATCACCCTTAATACCCTGTACATTTACTCACTGTATATTCCGCTTCTGCTGCCTGTTTTGCACTTCTTGTTGGATGCTAACCTCATTTTGTTACCCTGTACTTGTACGTGTGTCTGATCACGACTTCCTGTTTGGACGCCTGTGTTGCACACCTGAAGATTTGCTCCGAATTTTGTCTAAGCTTTCTCCGGTGTTTTCGTCGTATTTAATATAATTTAAATATCGTTCATCTCCTATTCATCTCCGATTCAGTCTACACTTTACACTTTAAAGTCTACACTTTACAACCGTGTTATAGTTTTTACCGACCGACTTTTTTCGAGTTCCCTCCTCCCCCCGATTTGCAGCTGGACCTGGGCTAGCCAACAACGCCAACCGGCTTGACGGATTCTCTTCGCTGGTATAAGCTACAAACGTAAGTTCGCGACAATGTCTTTCACCCACTCACATTGTCCTTCATGTGACATTTTACTAGAGAGGTTGGCTCTGCTAGAGAGCCGTGTCCAGTCGCTGGAGGGAGAGAGTAAGTTAGTAACTTTAGATGCGACTGGCACACCATCACCCATAGGGAGTTCTAGCAGAGAGGGCTCTAGGTTAGCCTCACCGGTTTCACCTCAGCAGCATGGTGGGAGTGATGGCACTCCTCAGACTTTAGTCATCGGTGACTCTATCACTCGCAACATTAGATTAGAGCCACCAGCGACAGTTTACTGTGTACCTGGGGCCAGAGCTACCGACATAGAATCTAATCTTAGGGTGCTGGCTAGCACTAAGGCTAAGGCAAAGGCCAAAGCTAAGGCACATGGCACACACATTGACGATAAGTACGAGAATATTGTCATTCATGTTGGCACCAATGATGTTAGAATGAGGCAGTCAGAGGTCACGAAGGTTAATATAGCCCGGGCATGTGACCTTGCTCAAAAGATGAGTCGGCGTCGAGTAATAGTCTCTGGTCCACTACCTGTTAGTAGGGGGAGTGATGAGATCTACAGCAGACTTGTCTCTCTTAACCGCTGGCTGGCTCGCTTCTGCATGGAGCATAATTTAGGATTCGTTGATAACTGGTCTCGTTTCTGGGCCAGACCTGGCTTGTTGAAAAGTGACGGACTCCACCCGAGCTGGAGAGGTGCTTTTCTTTTGTCTAGAAACATTGAAGCTAGTTTAGTGCAGACCTGACACTCATTAGAACAAGCCAGTCTAATGTCTCTACTGTCTCTTGGAAAGACTGATAGGTCTGGGGCGATGTGTGCGAGGCCCGATAGCTTAGTTTGTAGTGTAGCCAGTGGGGTTCCTGATGTAGTTTTTCCCATTGAGACGGTGTCGGTCCCCCGCTACTTCTCCAAAAATATTCGGCCTGAAATTGCTAGGAATTATTCCAACCTATCTTATGTACAGCCTTGTTCTCCTGTTGTCAGCGCTCCTAAAGCTGCTGCTATTAATGTTATATCTTCAGAGGAAGCATCTAAGACTAAAGCTGTTGTAAAGCCTTACTGGACTATTGGACTCCTAAATATCAGATCCCTACCTACAAAGGCTGTTTTGATTAACGATCTGATATCTGAATGTAACCTGGACTTGATTGGACTCACCGAAACCTGGTTAAAACCTGATGAATATTCTCCCCTGAATGCAGCGTCACCTCCGGATTGCATGTATTCACATATCCCTCGTGTCTCTAAGAAAGGTGGTGGTGTTGCTATGATCTATAAAGCCAGTTTCAATTTAAGGTTAAAAGCTCTGAACACATTCAAAACATTTGAAATAATTTGCATGAAGCCACCAACTACACTGAAGAGGAATAATGCTACCATTCCGGTTCCTCCACCCTCTTTTTGTATAGCCACGCTGTATCGTCCACCAGGTCCTTACTCCCCTTTCCTGGAAGAATTTGCTGAATTTTGTTCGGATCTTGTGATGTACACTGATCATATCTTAATTATGGGTGACTTTAACATTCATGTAGATGACCCAAAAGATCCCTTAAGTAAGGCATTCAATGCCCTCATAGATTCTTCAGGGTTCACACAGGTAGTTTCCGAACCTACCCATCTTCATTCACATACTTTAGACCTAGTCCTCATACGGGGTATTGAGATTACTGATCTCACTGTTCATCCTCACAATCCTACATATTCGGATCATTACCTTGTTACTTTTAGAATGGACCTTTGCCAGAACCTTGGAGGTGCTATGCACATTTCTAGTAGCCGTCACATAACTCCAACTACAACTCTGGAAATGGCAAGTATTCTACCTGCAGCACTAGAAGCACTTGTTGCACCAGATAGATCCCTGAATGATAAAACTAGAGATCTGAATCTAGCTCTTAAGTGTTCGCTGGACTCTGTTGCCCCTCTCAAATCGAGGAAAAGGAAGGATAAGAAACTTGCACCTTGGTACTCAGAGGAAACTCGAACTCTAAAAAAGTCCACTAGAAAGTTAGAACGTAAGTGGCGGACCACTAAATTGGAGGTCTTCCGCTTGGCCTGGAAGGACAGCCTACTGGACTATAAGCAAATCCTCAATGAGACCAGATCAGCATACTTTTCTAAGTTGATCAGTAAGAACCAGCACAATGCTAAATTTCTATTTGATACTGTTGCAAAACTCACAAGTAAAAGTACACATAGTGAGAGCACGGATCTTTCTCCAAATGAATTTCTGGAGTTCTTTGACAACAAAGTCCATGTAATTAGGGACAAGCTGCAGACTAGTCGTGGCCAATTCACCATGAGCACTGAATATCCCTCTATACCAAGCATTCTTCATGTTCAGACTCTTCGGCACTTCAACCCTATTTCTTTGGAAACATTCATAAAATTAGTAGAGTCGTCAAACCCGACCAGTTGTCTTCTTGACCCCCTTCCTGGCAAACTACGCAAGGAACTCTTGCCCATTATTGGACCACCTATGTTGAGTATTATTAATGAATCTATCGAAACTGGCCAAGTCCCTGATTGTTTGAAAAAAGCTATTATCAAACCTTCACTTAAAAAACCAAACTTGGATCCTGGATGTCTCTGCAACTACAGGCCAATTTCAAACTTGCCATTTCTCTCAAAAATTCTTGAGAAAGTTGTGGCACATCAGCTTACTGAACATCTTACCGTAAATCAGCTATATGAACCTCTCCAGTCTGGATTCCGTTCTCATCACAGCACTGAAACTGCACTAGCTAAAGTAGTCAATGATCTTCTATTAGCCTCTGATGCAGGCTCTATCTCTGTCCTGATTCTTCTTGACCTAAGTGCAGCATTTGACACTGTCGATCATCAGATTCTCCTGGAACGTATGGAAAATTATGTTGGAATTTCTGGAATTTCACTTCAGTGGTTTAAATCATATCTATCTGATAGATCACAGTTTGTCCACTATGATGGCCACTCATCCAGGAGCTCCCTTGTGAAATATGGAGTGCCACAGGGTTCTGTCTTAGGCCCCTTGCTATTTTCTCTATACATGTTACCTTTAGGAAATATAATTAGAAGTTTTGGTGTACATTTTCACTGCTATGCAGATGACACCCAGTTATACCTCTCCCTTAAGCCTGACGAACTGCCTTATGCTTTGGAACAATGTGTCTCCGGGATAGGAAATTGGATGTCAGCAAATTTTCTACTTCTGAATTCTGATAAAACAGAGGTTCAAATCTTTGGACCAAAGAAGTACAGGAACAATCTATCCGATTTTACCCTAGACTTAAATGGCTTCAAAGTCTCTCAAAGCCAGCTGGTAAAAAATCTAGGTGTCACAATGGATCCTGATCTCTCATTTGAGCATCATATCAAGCAAATTACCAGAACTGCATTCTTCCATCTCCGTAACATAGCCAAAATAAGAAACTTCCTCTCAAAGGATGATGCTGAAAAATTGATACATGCCTTTGTTACATCCCGATTGGATTATTGCAATGTATTATTCTCAGGCCTCCCAAATACCTGCGTACTAAACTTACAGCGGGTGCAAAATGCCGCTGCTAGGCTACTGAGCAGAACTAGAAAGTATGATCACATAACAGCTACTCTTGTCTCTCTACACTGGCTCCCTATCCAAGCTAGGGCCGATTTTAAGGTTCTACTACTAACCTACAAATCCTTACATGGATTAGCACCACTGTACCTCTCTGGCCTTCTTGTACCTTATCACCCTGTAAGGACACTAAGATCCAAAGATGCTGGCTATTTGGTGATTCCCAAAATTAACAGAAAAACTGCTGGAGGTAGGGCTTTCTCATATAGAGCGCCTCTTCTCTGGAACAAATTACCGGTTTCAGTCAAGGAGGCTGATACCGTCTCGACATTCAAAGTTAGGTTGAAAACATTTTTATTCAGTCAGTACTACGACTGTTAAAGTGTGTAGATGTGCTGGGTTAGTTAGTGTGAAGTTATTTGTATCTGTTGTACTGTGAAGTTATTCAATATTTGTTGTAATATGACAGCGATCTCTTGTGGTAGAAAGAACTCAGTTTACGGTGGGAGTTATTAGGCTAGTGTAGTTAGCTTAACAAACTTTAAAACTTACTACTGTGAATTCTGTATTATTGTTTACATTACTGTGAATATACACCCCCCCCCCCCACGTACTATATATATCCATTCCAGTCTGTACCCATGTTGTTTGTACTTCCATGTTACCTTTATTATTTGTACTATTGCATCACTTGTATTATTTGTATTATTTGTTTATATGTATCATATATGTAGTGTATTTTACATTGTATTTATTTATATTTTATTAGTATGCCACATATATGTTCTATGTTTGCACATTATTGCCAGAGTGAATTCTATGTTTGTTAACCCTTGCATAGCGAATAAACCCCCATTCTGATTCTAAAACCGTACAGTTAGAGACGACAGGAGACTTGGCTTTCAAAAGATACTATCTTTCAAAAAATAAAAAAAAATAAAAAAAAAATAATAATAATAATATATATATATATATATATAAATAATAATAATAATAATAATAATATACATATATTATATATATCTTAGAGTTTTCTCTCATGGAACAGATTTATGTTCCAATTGAGGGGGGCTGGTGCTGTCTTGATGTCTAAGGCTGTGTCAATAGCCCCTTTTTTTTAAATTGCTGCATTAGCCCACATTGACCGGTGGGGACCTCATTCTGAATATTGCTATAACTGTTAGCTGTTCCTTGCACTCTCTAACATCTCCTCTACTCCGTCTCACTGTCCTCCCCTCCATACCTCCCTTTGGTATGGGGGGACTGAGCTCTCAGCACTTGCGTGGTCATCGGCCAATGTTGGACCTGGTGCCAGTGGACATTGATCCGAGATGGTCTTCCAACCCCGGATCTGGTCGCCAGTCGGACGTCAGTCTCCCTGATGGACAAGGAGAGAGTTCCCGGTCCTTTTCCTCATCCCCCTGCGTGTGATGCTGCGCCAATCATGGGCCCAAGCCCAGTGACTGCCTAAATTGACGCTGTGCAACCTAAGACCCACGTTGAGCATTGAGTATTGATGTTTCAGCAACTTGTTAACTCTCTCTAGAGTTATGACTGTTTTAGCCTGTGTTCCGCTCTTCACTTTCTCCAACCGTCCCTGGAGGAGGGGATCCCTCACTGAATTGCTCCTTCCAAGGTTTCTTCCATTTTTTCTACCTAGTGAGTTTTTCTGGGAGTTTTTCCTTGTCTTCCTTGAGGGTTTAGGTTGGTTGAGGGGCGGTTCTAGGGGCATATGTGAAGCCCTCTGTGACATTGCTTGTAAAAAGGGCTATACAAATAAATGTTGATTTGATTTGATTTGATTTAATGACATTAAAGTGGAATCTAATAAAGTTAGAATTTAATCTAATATATGAAGGTATCACTCCTCTACAAGACCCTCTACCACAGCTTCACAATCTCTGCACTGTCAGCATGGAAAAATAAAGAAAAGACACCAAAGACACTATAGAAACCAAACCCAGGGTAGAGGGTCTGGGTGAAGGTGGTCTGGACTCTGTGGAGGAGGGTCAGTGTGTCAGAGTCGACACTGTAGAAGGACAGAGTACCTGCCTTGTGATCTAGGTCCACTCCTACTCTGGAGGTCAGAGGCCCTGATACTGCAGTCTGAACACTGTCATGTGTGAAGCTGTAACCACGACTACTGCAGTCTAACATCCAGGACTTGTTATTGTAACCAAAGCAGGAGTTACTGTCTGTTCTGCTGATGTCTTTATATGAGACTGCTATGTGAACACGACCTCTCCACTCCACCTCCCAGTAACAGCGTCCAGACAGAGCCTCTCTACACAGCACCTGCCACCACCTGGTGAACCTCTCTGGATGGACAGGATATGGCTGCTCCTGGTTTACCCGTGTCACCTTCCTGTTCCCCTCAGACAGAGAGAGATATGTCCTTGCTGTGTTTGGGTCCAGAGAGAGCTGACAGGAATCTGGGAGCAGAGCAGAGACCAGATCACAGTTAACAACACGTCCATTCATGTGTCCCCATGTTAAAGCTGCTGCTGTTCTGGATCCCAGTCATCCTTCAACACGTGTGAGAGGACCGAACCCTGGACACCTCAGAGACTCACATGGGAGGAGATGTGCTCTGGTCCTGGGCGGGAACAGCTGCACTCTGGAGACTGGACACACACACACACACACATAGTCAGCTTCTGAAGTGGATAGAAGCGTGTGCTCATGTGCCTGGTGTCTGTCCTGTCACCTGCTGTGTTGAAGCAGCTCACCTGTGCTGGACATGTTGGACCACTCTCTCTGGATCAGCTCCTCCAGTTGGTCTCTCAGCTTAGAGACCTGCTCAGTCACTCTACTGAAGTACTCAAGAGGAGGAACACACAAGCTGGGGACATCTGGACACACACTGGTACTGGAGAGAGACTGGTAGACCTGGAGACAGGAAGGGGGGGAGGAGGGGGGGGGTAAGAGGGCTGAGATCCTCCACAGATGAGCACACAGTGAGTGTATCTTCACATGTGAGCTGCAGGTTAGTCTAGTTACCTGGAGGAAGTGGATGTTGTCCTCTGTGTGAGAGAGCTTCTCCAGCTCAGCGTCTCTCCTCCTCAGCTCAGCTATCTCCTGCTCCAGTCTCTCCAGCACTTCTTCAGCCTGACTCACTGCTGCCCCCTGCTGGGCTCTGATCAGATCCTTCACCTCAGAGCGCCTTCTCTCCATGGACCTGATCAGCTCAGTGAAGATCCTCTCACTGTCCTGCACTGCTGCCTGGCCTGAGCGCTGGAGAGTGGGGGGAGGAGGGGGAGAGAGGGGGGAGGAGAGAGAGAGAGGGGGGAGGAGGGTGAGAGAGGGGGGAGGAGAGGGAGAGAGAGGGGGGAGGGGGAGAGATGGGGGAGGAGAGAGGGGGGAGGAGAGGGAGAGAGGGGGGAGGAGAGAGGGGGGAGGGGGAAGGAGAGGGGAGGAGGGTTGAAGAGGGGGATAGAGGGGGGAGAAAGGGGAGGAGAGGGAGAGAGGATGGAGGAGAGGGAGAGAGGAGGGAGGAGAGAGGGGATTAGAGTGGGAGAGAGGGGGGAGGAGAGGGGGATAGAGGGGGGAGGAGGGGTGGAGAGAGGGTAGGAGAGGGAGAGGGGGGAGGAGAGAGGGGGAGAGGGGGAGGAGAGGGACAGAAGGGGTGGAGAGGGAGAGAGAGTAGGGAAGAGGAGTGGGAGAGAAGGGGAGGAGGGGAGAGAAGGGGGAGAAGGGGTGGAGAGAAGGGGAGGAGGGGGAGAAAAAGACGGCAGAAGACAGAAAACCAAGAGGAGTAAATGAAGATGTTCCTCCAGTGACATCATCAGTCTTCCTGAGTGTAGAGAGAGCAGCTGTCCTCTCCTGGTATCTGCACAGCTGCAGTAGTGGACATCCTGATGCTGACCTTGAGAGACTCCACAGCCTGCTGGACTTCCTTCAGCTTCTTCTCTGTCTGATGAACTCTCTGCTGGACTTCCTGCTGCCTCAGGACCAGCTGGGGCTGCAGAACAACACACATGACCCCAGAACACAGCAGGAGGTCAGGACTCAACACAGCTGCTGAACATGTCCACTACCTCCGGTCAGTAGCTCCACAGCTCAGCGGGGTCTGTCTCCTTCTGCACCATCACAGGACAGTGGAGCTTTGTGTGAGGGGTGAGGACACGTCTGAACACTTCTGGTACACACACAGCTTGCTAGCTTGGCTACCTTCACACCTGGAGCTAGCTTACCTTTAGACCTCCTTTCTAATCCCAATAAACCTTTTTTCTGGCTTCAGTCGCCTCAGGAAGTGAGTTTACACACTGTGGTGTGTTTTGTGTGCTTTAGGTAAGGAAAGCAAATTCCAGACGATTTGGTCGACATGTCCTGGTGTTGTGCCATCAGACGCGCCCCTGCCATCAAAGGCCGTCCCTCGGCGGGAGCGCGCAACACCCAATAGAAACAGGAAGGGAAGAGTTCTTTTCACATGGCTCTTATATAATAGGTTCAAAGGTCTGAGATCTTAATGCACTTTGCCTGGGCGTAGACTGGGCGAGTCAGACAGGTCTGACAGCTTCTGATCCTGAATATCAGCTGTTCTGAAACCAGACCAAAGTTCAGCTGATAGCTTACAAAAGACAAGTGCTAAAACCTGGAAACTGTCCAGTGAAGGAACCTAGACTTGTTTAGATACTTTTAAATTCAGATCTGGTCCCATTACAGTGGTCAGTCAGACAGCAGCTTTCACTTTGACAGGAGTGAAGGGGAGAGGTCACAGCCTGTCAAAGTTCCCCCTTAGAAATGTGTCTGTGGTCGGTTAGTATCAAATCACAGTAATATTAATAATTTGGACAATGAATATTAAATCAGTGATATTGCGGATATTATAGAGGTCAAAGTTTTCTAGTTTTCAGACCGAGCAAAGATCAACTGAATATGCGGTCGATTGTGAAAGGAGACTGAGATTCCCTCCATAGTTCTGCTCTCACCTGTTTGTCCTTCCTCTCAGTTTTGATTGACACCGTGTCATGGCCTTTATGTTCTTCCATGGTACACAGCATGCAGATACACTGCTGGTCTGTCCGACAGAAGACCTCCAGCAGTTTGTCATGACTGGAGCAGATCATCTCCTGCAGTCCAGACATGGCTTCCACCAGCTTGTGTTTCTTCAGTACAGGAACCTGGTAGTGGGGCTGGAGGTGAGTCTGGCAGTAGGACACCACACACACCAGACAGGACTTGAGGGCTCTCTGCTTCCTGGGTCCAGTGCAGAGGTCACAGGTCACCTCTCCTGGCCCAGCTGGACTGCTCAGCTCAGAGGAGGCGGCCTGGGCTCCTCCTGTCTCCTTCAGCTTGTCCACCAGCTCAGCCAGCATGGTGTTCCTCTTCAGATCAGGCCTCTGAGAGAAGCTCTGTCTGCACTGGGGGCAGCTGTAGACTCCCCTCTGCTCATCCTGGTCCCAGCAGCCCTCGATACAGCTGCTACAGTAGCTGTGACCACAGGGGAGGGTGACAGGATCCTTTAAGAGGTCCAGACACACGGAACAGCAGAACTGGTTCTGGTCCAGCAGAACTCCCTGCTGGGCCATGATAAAGTGGTAGTGACGGTCTCTCACTCTCACACACACAAACACAAGTGCAGAGAGGGAGAGGGAGCGAGAGAAAGAAAGATCAGTTTCGTTTCTTCAGAATAACAACTGCTGTGGGAGGAGGGAGTGATTTTCTGGGTCGGTCAGAGTGTGAATTCTAGAGGGTGTGGAGAGGAGATTGGGCGGAGAGAGAAGGGAGATCAAGTATACACCACAATTTGTGGCACTTTATGGAATATATAAATTAACACACATAATATATAATGCATAATATATAAAATAACACGCAGACACAGAGAGAAAGAAAGAGAGATCAGATTTAGGAAGGTGGAACTCTGGCGCTATGCATAGATCACATTTTTAAGAAGGCCCATCCTCTCATTGGTCAAAGCCTTCAGTGACGCACCACGCAAGAAGTGACGCAGGCGTTTACCTACGGAAGAAGGAGCTGGTTCTTTTTCCAACATGGCGGCCACCACAGAGAGCAGCCATGCCGTTCAGGCTTCAAAGAAGAAACACCTCGGAATTCCCGAAGCTATTTTCGTGGTGCGTAAAAAGAAACGAAATAGAGTTAGATTACACTACTTTCTAACAGTATTATGAGGTTGTCGAGCGAATAATTCAGTGTTTATGGGCGCTTTATTTGGTCTGTCAATGGTTGTAAGACAGTATTTCCATGTAAGGAAATACAGCAGCTCCTCTGGATGGATAAATTAGGAGGTATTTTAGGTATTTTAGGAAATATTAGATTAGATTCAACTTTAATGTCATTACACACGTACAAAGTAACGAAATGAAGTAAGCATCCAACCAGAAGTGCAAAACAGGCAGCAGAAGCGTAATATACAGAGTATGTACAGGCTATTAACAGTATTTTGGTAGTACTAATACACAGCTGTATTGTACAACGTTTTTACAGTATTTTTACAGTATTTACAGTGTCGTATGTACAGGTAGTGCAAAATGGTACTGTATGCAGATGTACAAAATATCCATTAGCTGGTCAACACGCTTCCATACCAGTCTCTGTGTGATATTCAGAAGGTTAAACGTTACACAAATGAACATGCTTAGTTTGATCAAATGCATCACTTTTTTTGATGGATGTTGTCAAGGTAACCTACTTATTCTCCAAGTGCCACGCCCACTGTTTTTAAATCTGTCTACCTTCCAGATGCACCTGCTGCTGTATTCCTATTACCGTTCCGTCAATGAATGACAAATACGGCTCTTTTTTTGTTGTTGCCTATAAATAAATACAATATATGTCTGACAGTGACAGTTCATTTGAATGAAGTGTGTTGTAGGAAGGAAAGATAGAAAAACATGACAGTGATCTCAGGAGGATCATGGTTTAGGATTAGTGATTTAAAGAGCTGAGGTTTAATACCCTTTATATTCAGCAGCTTTCTTTCTCAGTTATCACACCTGTAACCCGGGAAACAAACAGCTACCTGTAACCAGGGAAACAAACAGCTACCTGTAACCCGGGAAACAAACAGCTACCTGTAACCCGGGAAACAAACAGCTACCTGTAACCCGGGAAACAAACAGCTACCCGTAACCCGGGAAACAAACAGCTACCCGTAACCCGGGAAACAAACAGCTACCCGTAGCCCGGGAAACAAACAGCTACCCGTAGCCCGGGAAACAAACAGCTACCCGTAGCCCGGGAAACAAACAGCTACCCGTAGCCCGGGAAACAAACAGCTACCTGTAACCCGGGAAACAAACAGCTACCCGTAACCCGGGAAACAAACAACTACCTGTAGCCCGGAAACAAACAGCTACCTGTAACCCGGGAAACAAACAGCTACCCGTAACCCGGGAAACAAACAACTACCTGTAGCCCGGGAAACAAACACCTGATATGACTATGATATGACAGTAGGGTTCAATACTCCATCGATCGTTTATGTATTTGTCACGGCAACCTCAGGGTCCAGCTGTGCTGGGCTGCAGCCTCTGATTGGCTCTCCGCCTCTCTCTCTCTTCTTCTACATTGGTGCCTCAGGAGGATGTGGAGTCGTTCATGAAGCAGCCAGGGAACGACACAGCAGACGCCGTGTTGAGGAAGCTGGATGAGCAGTATCAGAAGTACAAGTACATGGAGCTGAACCTGGCCCAGAAGAAGCTCAGGTAGGAGGACTTCACTTAGACCACAGGTGTGAAGATCCTGGTCCTCGAGGGCCGCAGTCCTGAAGGTTTGAGATGTTTCCCTGCTCCAGCACACCTCCACAGAGCTTGATAACAACCCTTGATTAGAATCAGGTGTGCTGGAGCAGGGAAACATCTAAAACCTTCAGGTGAGCGGCCCTCGAGGACCTGGATTGCCCACCCTTGACTTGGACCAAGCCAGCGGCGGCCATCTTTACTCCAGCCCCTAACGTTGTCCCAGTGATCAGAGTAAAGATCTGGCTGTGTTTACGAGCCTCAACCACACACTCTTTTACTGGTGAAAATGTTGAAACTATACTTGCTGTAACACGAAACCTTGTCACGACTCAGAATACTTTGTACACTGAAAAGCAAATGATCTTCCAGGGGTACGTTAACAGAGCAAGCTCTCTGTGTAAGTACTGGATGGTTTATGGAACTGTTGTTGTGGGATGTGGTTGACCCTGTGTTTGTCTTCCTGTTTGCCTGCCCCCCCCCCCCCCCCCCCCCCCCCCCCCCCCCCCCCCCCCCCGCAGGCTGAAGAGCCAGATTCCTCAGATCAAGCAGACGCTGGAGATTCTCAGACACATGCAGAAGAAGAAGGTACCAACATCTGGCCTGGCTGCTCATCTAGATTTGAATAGCAAGGCTTAGTGATGTCACCGTGGTCATGTGATGTCACCATGGTTACGTGTCAAGACTGAACCATTCGTTTTCTGCTCTTTCCTACTACGTCCATCCTCTCTCTATGATTCTCTCTCACCCACTTTCTCTGTCCGTATCCCCCCTCCCTCTTACCTTCTCACCCCCCTCCCTTTCCCTCTCCTCCTCCCTTTCACGTGTTTCCTAGGAAACCACAGATCCAATGGAGACGCATTTCCTATTGGCTGACAACGTGTACTGCAAAGCCTCAGTCCCGCCCACAGACAAAGTGTGCCTGTGGCTGGGGGTGAGTGTGTGTGTGTGAGTGTGTGTGTGTGTGTGTGTGTGTGTGTGTGTGTGTGTGTGTGTGTGTGTGTGTGGGGGGGGGGGGGGTCTCCTTTCCCATGATCCTGTTCATAAACTTCTTCTCGTGATGATTGTATGACTGAAACCTCCCCTATCTTGCTCCTTCTTGCTCCTTCTCCCTCCCCTCTCCTCCCCCCTCTCCCCCCTCTCCCCCGCCCCACAAGGCTAACGTCATGTTGGAGTATGACATCGATGATGCCCAGGCCCTGCTGGAGAAGAACCTGGCCACCGCATCCCGGAACCTGGACTCCTTAGAGGACGACCTGGACTTCCTACGAGACCAGTTCACCACCACCGAAGTCAGTATCCTTCCGCCCAGCGACCGGTGTCGTCTGGGGACTGCTTTTCCAGATCCTGGATCACGGGTCTGTTAGCAAGCAGATGGAGACTAGCTGCACATGGTCTCCTCCGCTGAAGCAAAGGCTGTTCAGAATGCCCTCTAACTGTATGTAGCGTGTAGCTAGTGAGCTATGTGTAGCTAGTGAGCTATGTGTAGCTAGAGAGCTATGTGTAGCTAGTGAGCTATGTGTAGCTAGAGAGCTATGTGTAGCTAGAGAGCTATGTGTAGCTAGAGAGCTATGTGTAGCTAGTAAGGTATGTGTAGCTAGTAAGCTATGTGTAGCTAGTAAGCTCAGGGGTGGAAGGCTAGAGATAAGAGCAGGAAGAAAATTAGTAAGGAAGGAAGAGAAGCGAAGAAGGGAGGGAATGAGCCGTGTTGTCTCTCCTCTCTCCTGTGTTCTGATCCCTAACCTGCTGTGCAGACATGGCCAGAGTCTATAACTGGGACGTGAAGAGACGCAGCAAAGACAACCTCCTGAAGTCTGTGACCAACACGTCTTAATGCAAGCTGCCCCCCCCCCCACGCCACTCCACCCTACACACACACACACACACACACACACACACACACACACACACACACACACACACACACCTTCTTCAGTCCCCCCTAAAGTCTGCCCTCCCCATTCCCCCACCCCCCCACATAGCAACTTACCATATCTATCGATTTGTTACTTTTTAAAGTATTTTTTCAAGTAAAACAAAAACAAATGTTTACGAGGCCGTTTTTTTGGGTATTATTTTTATGATTCAGTATATTTAGGTGATTTTACCATCCCGGTAATCTAAGCTTTGTAGCCATGTCTTCCAGATCATTTTGTCCCTGCTTCATTTTTCCATATTTTATCCTTATTATAATTATTTTGTGCATTCGGTCTGTTAAGGATGAGTTTTGAGTTAGATTAACTCCCATCATCCTGTTCTGTTGAGGGGTGTTGACATCACAGACCATCCTAGCAACCTTGGCTTCCCTGACGACAACCGTGCTGAACACGAGTTCTCATTCTAGAATTTTGTGTTGCGGTTCTACAGTTTTGAATATTCTCACCCCCCCCCCCCCTCTCCCCCACCATGCCTACTCCCCCCCCCCCCCCCCTCCCCCCCCCACTGTTTCCAAATGTTGCTTGTCCAACATGGCTGTATTTATGTGTCTTCAGTAAACACTGAATGGTAATGGAGACGTCACTAGACTATTGAGGCAGTTGGTGGTGTTTCGTTAGCGCCGGGGTCACTATCACAGTGACAAAGCATAAACGGTCAACTGCTCGAATAATAAATGTGAATGTTAGTCTGCAATGTCTTGTGTTTTGATCCCTTTCTGACACTCCCCCCCTTGTGGCCATACGTGGCGGTGCAGGGAGATTGATGCACTACAACTGGTGTCTTTGACCCCAGGTTCTCAGGACAACACTGTCCTGCATGTTCTAGATGTTTCTCTGCTCCAGAACATCTGGAACTATACCAGGACAACTCGCAACCCTTTACACAGAACCTGTTCATTTGAAACAGGTGTGTTGGAGCAGGGAAACATCTAGAAACACTCCGAACGGTGGTGCCCTCAGAACCATAACTACATTTATTCACTAAGTAGACATTTTGTATCCAAAACGACTTGGGTCAGTGAACATAGACAAGATCAGCCTCGAAAAACACGACAGGTATCCAAAACATGAAGCGTACATTGTGAAAACTGCCTTAAGGTGACAATCGGAACAGGATCCTGTCACAACGCACCAGAGACACCAGGACAAAGAGGCTTTACGAGTCACATTTTTATTCATTTTTTAGTATGTTTTCATATCTGTCGATAAGATAAGTGGTACAAGGAGAGCTGCACCCACGAGTGGACAGTTACATGGTATAGTACAGGCTAGGAGAGAGGAGACACTCTCTCCTCGGTTCCTCTCTCCTTGCCTCCTAGCCCCAGCACACTGGAGGACAGCCCATGACGGCGCCTGCCAAGGAGGCTAGGAGAGAGGAGACAAGGAGGTAAGGGGGTCCAGATTGGACCGAGGAGACAAGCTTTCTGATGTCGCCTTCTCACGAAAAAAAAAACCCTCTCCTGTGTGGATCCTGCTGCAGAGTGGAGTTTTGGGTGTGGGCGTGTCGAATTTACCAACTGTTGAAGCACACAGAGAGAGAGAGGGAGCGTTCTCTCAGTATGTCTGACTTTACAGGGTCTCTGTCGCATAGTTTGATGAGGCAAGATGCGTGAGCGACAAGATGTCTGAGATGGTGCTGTACAAAGTCTAATCCGATAGGTCGAGCAGCCACAGGAGGAGGGGGGAAAACTGCCACTGACCAATCAGGAGGTGGTTGAGTAATGTGAGAGATTCAGAGCGAACTTGTTATCTTCACAGTTCTGTGATGGGGGCGAGGGGGGGGGGGGTAGTTACAGAGGGAGATTGAGGAGAACAGAGAAGTGGATAAGGAACTCATTTAATCGGAATGTCATTGTTCTCTGCTGGATGTTCCTGGTTCCGACACTAAACACCACCTGTCCCAAGGTTCCGGAATGACTTCCTCCGCATTCTTAGAATGTCTTCCACGGCGGTCCCTTTTTGAATCAAGGAAAACAGAGAACACAAGAACACAACTTCCTCCAGCGGGTAAGATAATATTATCTCTCATAGCGTCTTTCTCAAAATGTCCGACACTAAACCTTTCTTTGGTTTTTCAAACTGTAACCCCATAGTAAGCCAGTCATCATCATAGAGTGGAAAAGTAATGTCAGTTAAGCTCTTTCTAGATAGCGTTTCACCTATTATAAAGTGGGTTATAGTTTCAACAAGTTTAATTCATTATCTCATCCAAGTCAAGGTGGACTGACCTGCAAAATATGTATATAAAAACAAAAAAGACTTCTCTCCCAACCCAGCTCCTCCCCCCAACCCAGCCCCCCTCCTCTCAACCCAGCCCCCCTTCTCCCCCCAACCCAGCCCCCCTCCTCTCAACCCAGCCCCCCTTCTCCCCCCAACCCAGCCCCCCTTCTCCCCCCAACCCAGCCCCCCTCCTCTCAACCCAGCCCCTCTTCTCCCCCCTCCTCTCTCACCCCAACCCAGCCCCCCTCCTCTCTCCCACCCAGCCCCCCTCCACGCTGCTCCTACCCCCCAGATCGTCTCACTGCAGTGTTATTATACAGGACAGTACCGTCTTCCACACCTTCACCAGCCCATCCTGCTGTAGCTTCTACAGCATCCATCTTGGTTTGAACCGAACGTCCCCACTATGATGCACTCTTGGTCAAGCGTCACAACGATGGACTGTCATTTTAGCGTGTGCAAGGGATTGTGGGGTGGGGTGGGGGGGGGGGGGGGGGTGGGGGGGGGCTGGAAAACATTCTCTCCTCTCTGTGAACTCGCTGTGTACTCAAGCAGGCCTGTGGTTAAGGTGGTCTGGGGCTGTACAGAGGACAGAGTCCACCTTAAATCACAGGGGCTCCTACGTCCAGGGCAGAGGCTGTGGAGACAGTACTTTAGGGCTTCAACGTGGGTGTGTGTGTGTGCGCACAGCCGCAGGGGAGGGGGGCAGGTACCAGGGGAAGATGGGAGGGTTTAGAGGGAGTGGGGGGGGGGGGGGGGGGTCACTCAGGATTCACTGCAGAATATTTGTGGTCTGGTTGTCCACTGGTCCTCCATCTGGACTGCATATCAGGGGTGAGGAGATGAGAGGTGAGTGAGGAGGTGAGGCAAGGAGGAAGGATACGAGGGAGGGAAGGAAGGCAAGGAGATGAGGTGAGGAGAACAAGAGGTGGAGATGAGGGTTAGGGAAAAGAAACGGAAGGAAACATGGAAAAGGAGAGTGGTGAGGATGAGTGGAACAGAGGGGAGAGAGAGAGGGAGACAAAGAGTGGGAGAAAAGAGAGAGAGGGAGAGTAGAGAGGGAGGGAGAGAAAGCGAGTGGGAGAGAAGAGAGAGACCAGCGCTTACAGGGTCCTACAGAGGCCCAGGGGGTTAGGGCGGGGGCGAATAGGGGTGGCAGTGGTGGGGGTGGGGATCCGTTCAGGTGCCAGAGATCCTCTGGACCAATCAGCAGAGACACCTGCGGTCGCTCTTGGTCACCTCCTCGGAGGAGTGGACCACGTTGGGCACGAAGCCGCTCTTCACTCCCTCCCACCCCTCCTGGATGGTGATGTCACCGGAGCGAACCAGCTGGAAGATGTCCCTGGTCAGCTCCGTGAAGGCGTGCTCCACGTTGATGGCGTCGCGGGCCGAGGTCTCCACGTAACGCATCCCGTACGCCACCGCCAGCTTCTCCGCTTCCTGTTTGGTCACCTAGGAAACCAAGATCAGGTGGATGAGTCCACAACGGTCGCTGGATTTGACGGTTAAAAACACCATCAACGTTTCTTCTAGGTTTTAAACAAACAGGTAGAAACGATGAAACACACAAAACACGTCGCTAACGTCTCGTTCCGTAGGGTCTCTCACCTGACGCTGGGCCTCCAGGTCGCACTTGTGTCCGACCAATAGGAAGACGATGCTGTGAGGCTGGACGTGGCTCCTGGCCTCCTCCAGCCAATCGTGGACATTCTGGAAAGAGCGGCGGTTGGTGATGTCGAAGAGGAGGAGTCCACCCACCGAGTTACGGTAATAAGCTCTGGTGATGGATCTGGGGAGGGAGGGAAACTTGTCATTCTAGCTGATGTTTTTACTGAAAGCTTATCAGTAACTTATCTTTTACTTAACTTGTAACTTGTGGTCGATGCTCAGACAGGCATTGCTGTGTTATTGATAGATGTCAGTTTAGCAACAATTGGTTTTACGTCATTCGGATGAGGAGAAACTGTGTGTGTGTGTGTGTGTGTGTGTGTGTGTGTGTGTGTGTGTGTGTGTGGGGGGGGGGGGGGGGTAGTCAATACCAACCACACGTAGTTATAAATCATCAAATCTAACTAGGGACCTCTAACTACAGGAACTCCAATCATTGTGTTTTGTGTGTTTTTCTAGACCGCAGATGCAATCAAAACCGAAACTATGGCAGGAAACTAAAAACAAAAAAAAACGAAGGACTGTTTTTATCTCGCGGGATATAAAGGAAACACACACAGTTCACAGTAGCCAGGTACCTGAAGCGCTCCTGTCCCGCGGTGTCCCAGATCTGCAGTTTGATGCGCTTCCCAGGCTCGATCTCTACAAGGCGCGAGAAGAAATCCACGCCGACCGTGGGGTCTGACACCTGGGCGAAGCGACCCTCCGTGAAGCGGCGAATCAGACACGATTTCCCCACCGTCGAGTCTCCAATGACGATCAGGCGGAACTGATAGAGCCATATCGCCTCCATGACTTGACTACAGGAGCGTCTGTTCATTCACGCGCACGCATACACGCCCACACATGCACGCGCACGCACGCGCACACACGGTGCAAAGATCAGATACAGCAGAACAATCAGGGGGGAAAGATAACGACTTTACTCCGGTGAAAGCTGGACTAGTATACGGCTCCTGCCATCTGAGACCATCCACCCCCTCTCCCCCCCCTTCCCAGCAGGGTGCAGCTCGTGAATGCAAACGAGGGAGAAAAGGGGAAAAAAAACGGAACAACCGATATTCTTTGTGGCCCCGCTCGCGCCTCAAAAGAAAATACAATTTGAAAGAGTTTGAACCTGTTAAACAGTCTTATCCATAGTGTGGTTCATAGTCCTTCCCATCTACATAACCCCTCACATTCGTATTCAAAGAAATGCCATTAAGAGCATGTGCTCAGGTAATCCGCTTATGGTCACTTATAATTCACTTGGTCGTTTAAACTATGTGAATATGTATAGAGTTGTAAAGGGTTTTAAATATTTTCTTAAATATTGACTTCATACACTGGCCAGTGATTTGACAGAATGTATTTGGATTGGAAATGAGCCTACGTGTTAACTCAACCAATAGTCCAAATCAATAGAAATGATCACCTCATCTCTTATCCACGTGATCAATAGGCAACATTTGGGGCACGTGGCCAGCTGCACACCCCCCCCCTCTCTCTCTCGTGTGGGAGGGATTACACAAACTGGTTGGTATGCAAACATTACCGTGACCGGATCCCCGGTGAATAGCCCCCCCACCCCCACCCGCCCCTAGTCACTGCCTCATACCGGATATAACGGCACAGGCCTTCTCTTTTTCTACATCTCTTTTAGATGGGGCTGTTGTGGTGGGAATATCTAGTTCCGGCCTAATCCTTGCTCGTGGTGTAAAAATCCAAATCAAAACGATGCTTTCATCTTGAGACGTAAGGCCTGTAGACATGGACAACGTAAGCAGTCCCCGGGTTGTAGTGATTCATGACAGGCTACATTTCTGTTGTAACCCAGGACATATTTGATACGCGTTACGCCATTTAAACAGATAATAAAACGTCCAAAGGATTGTCCACTTACGTTTTTCGTTAACGCCGTTCAGGACCAAGATGAAGGTTCCATTCTATGAAAAAGACGCAGTCCTCTGTCGAAAACAAACCTGACAGCCCCCCTAGCCTGGATGCAGACAGCCCCCCTAGCCTGGATGCAGACAGCCCCCCTAGCCTGGCTCCCCAGTCCCCTCTTACCACCCCCGAGGTCGTGGTGAGGATGTCTTTATAACAGCCAGGCCTCTAAACAGGTGCAGAGGCGCTCCTACCCCGCCTGCTTCCGACCGCAAGATCCTGACGTGTCTTTCACTTCCTCCACCTCTACCCTCACTAAGGTGACCAGATGTCCAGATGGGGTGTTTTAATTCGGTGTGGGAGTGTTTTTGCAGGTCCTCGGTGTGTGAGGCTGGTCTTGGTGATGAAATGGCAGCGAGCAGCAGCAGCATCAGCCTGACTCATCCCGCATCATCCCGCATCAGCACCACTCTACCGTAATGCTCCGGACAGACGCGCAGACGCCGCCCGAAACATCCCCCCCCCCAACCTCAACACGACCCCTGCAGGGGGCATCCCTCAATTTAGGATGATTAACCACCAACTTTTGCTCGTGCAACCATCTCGGAAGAAATAGCCAGCGTAGATCTATTGCATAGCAGTAATGATAATAAGCAGACTTGGGCCAAAGTTGATAAAGTTTGGTCTATCACCTTCTAAACTATAGAATATGTAATCCACAAAACACAAAACTCTTTAATTTCACCAAACATGAGCAAAAGCCAGCATTTAACATGAAGGTTTAAGTGTGCGCAACTTAGACTGCGTAGGGTTGAACTCCCTCAGATACGGAAGTGAACCAGGTGGTGAAGGGATTTGTAGTTCAGATGGTATTTGTAGTTCTTTTTTCCTGTTCTCTAACTTTTCCATATCCATTTATTCATTTAGCAGACGCTTTTATCCAAAGCGACTTACAAGAGAGAGCTTTTACAAAAGTGCATTGGTCACTGAGCATAGCAACGTGATAGACCCCAAATATAGCAGGTTTATAGATTAGGAAATATACATCTTGAGAACCAATAAGTGCTAAGGGAAGAACTATAAGAGCTTTTAGATGAACAAATTACAAATTAAAGGTGAGTCTCATAGGGACAGTAGTCTACCTGTAGAACAATAAAGCAACAACACTAACTAGTTTCTGCTCTGGCGATTTAACAAAGTAATTCTGATTCTGATCAACAACCATTGATATTTCTAAGTGCCATTAAATTCTTGGAATAAGTGAGTCTTGAGTCTTTTCTTGCAGGTCAGGAGATAGTCTCTGTGTTTCTGATGGAGATGGAGGGAGGGGGGAGGGGGGAGGGGAGGGGGGAGGGAGGAGGGAGGAGGGAGGAGGGGGAGGGTCCACCATAGGGGAACCTTTAACACCAGTTTTAACAGACTGGCAGAGTAGGAGGGAGTAGAGTGGAGTCGATGTGTCGTTTATTTAGGCAGGTTATCTGAGAGGTGTGGTCACTGTAAGTGCAAACATCTGACGAGAGAGAGAGATATGGGGGGGGGGGCAGGGAGAAAGAGAGAGAGAGGAAGAGAGAGGGAGAAGGAAACAGGGGGGAGGGAGAGAGAGGAGAGAGGGAGAAGAAGAAGACAGAGGGGGAGGGAGGGAGAGAGGAAGAGAGAGAGAGAGGGAGGGGGGGAGACATTCAAGGTCTTTATTACCGCCCACAAGTCATGTTAAACTGACAGTGGATGACTTGACAGCACTGGATAATCTTAGTTTCTTTACACTCCTGCAGTCTTTGGTGGTCGTCAAACTGCTGCTGTAATATGCAGCAATTTAGTAAAATTACAGGTTTGAACGGTTTTTTTTTAGACTTGTAGGCCTACGTGTTTTTGTGAACCTCTTTGACGTCTGGAAACTGGGATGGTCGGATGTTCATTCATTTTGTTCAACGCCACATAATGGATTAGTTTTTCCGTCTTATTTTCCGTCGTTTTTTACTTCCCATTTTCAGATGACTAACGTCTAGACTAGAACTGACGAGAACTCTCGTGCTTTTTCTTCACATACGGAGACAGGATAGTCACCCCTCCCCCTCCTCCCCCTGCCCCCCTGCCCCACCGACCCCCTCCCTTCTCTCCTTCACCATGCAACAGGAACGCTTGCTCAAGGTCCTGGTCATCGGTGACTTGGGGGTTGGGAAGACCTCCATTATTAAGCGTTACGTGCATCAGGTGTTCTCCCAGCACTATCGAGCCACCATCGGGGTGGACTTTGCCCTGAAGGTGTTGAACTGGGACCACCGAACTGTGGTGAGACTGCAGCTTTGGGACATAGCGGGTACGTATGTAGGCCACACACACACACACACACACACACTCTCACACACACACACACACACACACACACACACACACACACACACACACACACACACACACACACACACACACACACGATCACGCGCACGCAAAGATGTACAAAGTTTTTATTTTTATTTTATTTATAGCGATAACAACATCGCGTTGGTTTACTGTCATTGTTGATTACAGATTACAGCTTTCTCATTTAATGACCTTTTTCTTGTTAAATGACAGATAAATCTTGTTAGAATATGATGTGGCCTCCTGTCATGTAGATCACCGCTGCTTCTGTCCACTTCAGTTTTTCTCTCTCCTCTTCTCCTGCTAATGACTGCAGTCTTAATGACATTTCCTTCAGAATGTAATGGTGGAGAGAGATTATATTTCCTTTGTCTTCTTCTACCCTTTAGCCCCCCCCCAGTCACACATTTCCCCTCAGTCACTCTCTGTCTTTCAAAGATTGAATCAGTACGGCGAGAAGAACATGTGTGACTGTGGAAGAAGCGTGAATGTGTGTGTGTGTGTGTGTGTGTGTGTGTGTGTGGGTGTGTGTGTGTGTGTGTGTGTCTGCTGGTCCCATGGTTTGAATATTAGAATCATGTGAGGGAAGTTAGGTTCCAGGAGGAACGCACACCTACACACACACACACACACACACACACACACACACACACACACACACACACACACCTACATACACACACACAAACTTATTTCTCTCTCATTCTTCTTCTTTCCCATCACACTGAAACGTAACATTTCCAATAGGAAGTATTGATCAGACATTCCTGTGCCGGAGCATTTGGTTGTTGGTGTGATTTGTTGTTTTTTTGTCGTCCCAGGCCAGGAGCGCTATGGCAACATGACTCGGGTGTACTACAGAGAGGCAGTGGGGGCGCTGGTGGTGTTTGACATGACCAGAATATCAACCTTTCAGGCCGTGCTCAAGTGGAAGGGAGACCTTGACTCAAAGGTGGGAGGAGGGGAGGGAGGGAGGGAGGGAGGGAGGGAGGGGAGGAGAGGGGAAGAGGGAGAGAGAGAGGGAGGGGAGGGAGGGGAGAAGGGAGGGAGGATGGGGGAGAGAGGGAGGTAGGGAGGGAGGGGAGGGACGAAGAGGAGGAATGGAGTGATGATTAGAGTTGATGGATGGATGAAATGATTTATGGAGTGATGTACAGATTGAGGATGGATGGAGGGAGGGGAGATAGATAGAGGGAGGGAGGGAGTGAGGGAGGGGGAAGAATGGAATGAGGGATGGACATACAGTTTATACAGAGGGACTGGAGGAGGATTCTGCTGTTGTTGACTCTTTTTCCCGGGTGTTCCAAGGTTGCCCTTGCCAACGGTCGCCCGGTGCCGGCTGTGTTGCTGGCTAACAAGTGTGACCAGGCCCGGCACGGCCTGTGCTCTAAGCTGCCCAGGCTGGAGAGCTTCACCCAGGACCACGGCTTTGTGGGCTGGTACGAGACCTCCGCCAAGGTGAGGGTCAGGGGTCACGTGTGTGTGTGTGTGTAGGGGTGTGTGTGTGTGTAGGGGTGAAATTGTGTGAAGTTGAATTTTCTCAACCCCCCACCCCCTTCTTTCCCCTCTCCCCCTTGCTCTCTGCTCCCCCCCCTTCCTTCTTTCCTCTCCACACCCCCCACCCCCCTCACCCCCCTCTGTTACTAGGACAACACCAACATTGACTCGGCCATCATGTGCCTGGTGGAGCATATCATGTCGCTGGAGGAGCAGCACAGTGGCACCCCCCCCCCGGGCGTGGGCGAAGAGGACGACGGCATCCTGGTCCTGCCTCGCTTCGACTACGACATGAGGGACAGGAAGCTGGGCAGGTGTGGGGGAGGATGCTCCAAACTCACACACAAAGACCTGAGCGACTGACCGTGTGTGTGTGTGTGTGTTGGCCGGCTTCAACAGCAACAGTGTGAGGTGAGCGTGCGGTGTTGTGAAAGTGCTTTGCTCCACATCTCCCCCTCCAGCGGTGTGATTGCAACGAGCCCCACCCCTCTGACCTAGCCCAAAACAAACCGACCCAAACCCTCACATATCGCTTCACTGCAGCACCTTGACCATGAGACGCTGCTCGTCTGCATGAAGCTTCATCTGAACATCTGAATCCCCACTGCCCCACTGGTATACGACACTTGTTTCGACTCACCTTATGCAATTCAACCACTTGAACAGTCTCTCAAGTGATAACCATTGAGTGAAATCAAACCGACCCCAAGTGCTGTTGAAGGACTGTGCATCTGAGATCATAACAAAGAGGTTGCATCGACCAATCACAACATCAACACTGTTATTTTTATAGAAACGAAAGGCTGAGGAACCTCTTGTTGGTATGTTGACTGTGAAAACCACGTATGACATCATGTGTGTGTGAACACAGGCTTTGTTCATTAAAGGAGAATGATCATTGAACGATTAAATGACCTTTTTAGAAAGAGCACTCGTTTTATTATTAGCCCAGGCAATGAGTCAGCGGTGTGTGTGATGGAGTGAGAGTGTGTGTGTGTGTGTGATGGAGTGAGAGTGTGTGTGTGTGTGTGTGATGGAGTGAGAGTGTGTGTGTGTGTGTGATGGAGTGAGAGTATGTGTGTGTGATGGAGTGTGTGTGTGTGTGTGTGTGTGTGTGTGTGTGTGTGTGTGTGTGTGTGTGTGTGTGTGTGTGTGTGTGTGTGTGTGTGTGTGTGTGTGATGGAGTGAGAGTGTGTGTATGATGGAGTGAGAGTGTGTGTGTGTGTGTGTGTGTGATGGAGTGAGAGTGTGTGTGTGTGTGTGTGTGTGTGTGTGTGTGTGTGTGTGTGTGTGTGTGTGTGTGTGTGTGTGTGATGGAGTGTGTGTGTGATGGAGTGAGAGTGTGTGTGTGTGTGTGTGTGTGTGTGTGATGGAGTGAGAGTGTGTGTGGTTGGATATTCATGTCCAGTATTGACAGTGGTGTGTGTCGGCATGTGCCTGCAGGTGTGTGTGTGTGTTGGTGAGCATGTGGCTGCAGGTGCATGTGTGTGTGTGTGTGTGTGTGTGTTTGTTTTGACTGGAGGTGTATCATCAGGCACACTAATCATGTACTCTAGGGGAAACTCCCCTCTCCCCTCTCTCTCCTGCTCTCCTCCTCTTCTCTCCTCTCTTCCTCTCCTCTCTTCCTCTCCTGCTCTTCTCTCCTCCTCTCCTTCTCTCCTGCCCTCCTCTCCTCCTCTCCTGCTCTCCTTTTTTCTCCTCTTATCCCCTCATTCTCTTCTTTTCAGCTTCACTCTCCCTCCTCTTACAATTCTCTCTCTCTCTCACCCTCTCACCTCTCTCTCTCCCCCACTCTCTCACCCCCCCCCACCTTCTGTTTTTCTCGCCCACGCATGCTTTGCCCCATTCCCGCTAGGTCTGGCCAAGTCACACGCGGAACCAGAAGACACCCGGGGGATACAGAGAGAAGAGGGCAATCCAAGCGCTCGAGGAACGCGTCCGTCAAATGAGGGCGGGGTCTGTCAACGTGATCTGGTTCCCGAAAGAAACGGCGGAGAGGGAGAGAGAGAGACAGAGAGAGAGAGAGACAGAGAGAGAGAGAGAGAGAGAGAGACAGAGAGAGAGAGAGAGAGAGACAGAGAGAGAGATAGAGAGAGAGAGGGGGGGGGTGGAGAGAAAGAGAGAGGTTGGGTGGGAGTGGTCTTTGTTGGAGCGGTAGGGGGGAGTGTAGGGGCGGGCTGTTGTCTATTTAAATGTTTTGGCAACCGACCACAGGGAAACGGCTGAAACACATTTTCGATTAAGCACCGTAACAGCTTGAAGCTTCAGCTGTGATGGAAATTGTAACCTACATTATGATCAGTGACGTGAGTGGAAATCAGTATAGTCACGTGCAAACAAATTGAGATCACATCAGATTGAAACAGTTCATCCATTTCTACTCATTTGAAGAAGTCAACTGTGTTGTTGGCGAATTGACAGTGACACTGGGGTTAGATGAAGACCAGATAATCGTGTTCTTTGGCCATGAAGCTGTGTGAGATCTGGATCTTGATGTGGACCTTGGACTAGGAACAGACCATCACCAGCCACATTAACACTGGTTCAGTCATCAAACATGCTTTCTGCAGAAGTGGAACTGGTCATGATTCTAATCCTTTTACCCTTTGGTACATGTGAGTATACGCACCATTCTTTTTCTCAAATTTTTTCTCTTGAATATAAATGCAACACATGGACCACAATAATATATATATATATTTTGTTTGATTGTTCTTTTATGGAACGATATCCTTATTCAAGACCCAGCAAGCCAACACAAAATGTTAATGTAATGTTATTTTAAGCGAGTTAGAACCTTATGAAGTTGAAAGGTTGGAACTTTAGGTCATTTATTTTGGTGTCATAGAACACTCATTGTTGCGGATAATTCTATTATTCCTGCTTGTGTGTCCCTGTTCTAGTCCTTTAAGTTCTGAGGCCATCATACCACTAAATTTACCTGTTTTTTATGTGTGACGCCAAACGATTTGGCTTTATAACGTCATGTTGCAGAATAGTTATGATGCCATTGTTGTTGTTGCTTTTATAAAATGGGACGTATGTTGGTGCCACATGTGTTTCTTTAACTGTAAGAACATCTCCCTCTTCTCTATTTCCTAATTTATGAATGAATCAATATTTCACCTTTCCTGCTCCTTATTTCTGTTCGATTCTCCTCTGTTACTCTCTTCCTCCGCTTCCTCTCCTCCCTCCACCTGCTGTCAACCTCCTCCTTTTTTCCCTGTGTCTCCTTATCCTCCTCACCCCCATGGTGTTCATCCCTCCATCATTCACCCCTCCTCCACCTTTTCCCTCCATTATTCACCTCTCCTCCTCCACCCTCTCCCTTCATCTCAAACCTTTCCATGATCCACCTTGTCTTCTCTGCTGCATCTCTATGCTTCTCTTCCTCCATCCTCCTCTCTCTGCCTTGGTGTCTCACGCCCCCCTCTCCCCCATTCCCCCTTCCACCCACCCCCCAACATCTCCTCCCACCCTCCCCCCAACATCTCCCCCCCCTCTCATCTCACACCCCCCTCCCCTCTCATCTCCCACCCCCTCTCCTCCCCCCCTCCCCTCTCCACCCCCCACCCCCCTCCCCTCTCCCCCCCCTCCCCTCTCCTCCCCCCACCCCCCACCCCTCTCATCTCCCACCCCCCACCCCCCTCCCCTCTCCCACCCCACTCTCCTCTCAAGCCCAAAACTCAGAAGACCTTCCTCTCCCAGGCAGCCAAACGTACAGCGACACGTTTCCCATCATGCAGTCGTCTGCGTCCCGGACTTCCTCCCTGGGTCTTCTCCTATTGGCTCTGACCGTCGGCGTATCAGGAAGCGTGTACCTGTGCGTCCTGCGTTACATCTGCGTGGGCTGCTGTCAGCCCGTGGCTGTCGGCCCAGAATCTGACAGCGTTTCCGGGGTGGTGTGAGTCCAAATGAAGGGAAGACTGATCCTGGAACTGCTTTAAGGGTCAGGAGCTGTGGAGACACTGTCTGCAGCAGCAAGAGGATCAGAGAAGAACATTTTTGTCAAAGAGACGATCTGGAAAACCATGTTGTCAAAAAAGAAAGAGGTGGTTTAAGTTCTGTTGTTGACAGATTATCTTGACTCTTCAGAACACAGATGAAATATTTGTCTATATATATGTTTATGTTTTCAGTTTATGGTGGAGGTTAGACGTTTTAAACATGTTTAGTTATTAACAACAGAAAGGACATCTTTCTAAAAGTGTCAATAAATAAACTGTGATTTAGTAAATAACAGCTTTACAGCTTTGAAGACATCTACAGTATTCTCTTTTCTTCTCTTTTTTTCCTTCTCTCTTTCTCTCACCTCCTCTTTTTTCCGTCTCTTTCTCTCACCTCCCTCTTTGCCTTCTCTCTCTCTCAATCAAGTATATTTATTTTAATAATAATCTACAGGCATGAATGAGTCAGAATTCTTGTCATAGCCATGAATACATTTGCATAATACAACTAATTACTTGTTCTTTTAATCAAATAAAACCAATATGAGGAAAACATTAAAAGTTAATAATTGTGTATATAAATAATAATAATTCGTACAAATATTACATGTAAATGTATTATTTATTATACTTATGTATAACTAATATTATACAGCGTTCAACTGCTTGTCTCTCGTGCTTTCGTCTCTCTTTCTCTCTTTTCTCCTTTTCCATCTTTCTGACAGGTGGAGTAGTAATTAGGGTAAAAATTACATGTATATAATCAGATTGACAAACCCACAATTAACTAGGAAATTGTTAAGACGGTTAGAATGTGTCTGATGCGATCGATGCGTGTTGCTATGGACTACAGGCTCACATCTAGTTTCCATGGAAATAGCTTCCCCACGTGGCCTTTAGATGGCGGTATCGGCCAACACATTGTATATGAGACGCGGCAAAAATGTTTTAAGTTACGTTTGGAGAATAGCTTATGTGAAATATAAATGATTGTAATAAATTATACTGTCATAGTAAGCCAGTTTGTTGTTTCTTTGTTTGTCTGTGAATAACTGTGTTTGCAAACACCGACACCTGCTGTGAATGACGTCACTGCGTTTTGACCGTGGTCACATCAAACTCACTGTTAATCCTGAACCTCCCAAATGATGAACGGTTATATGAATGATCTTGGTCGTCAAAATCTCATGATGGATCATGAATAACGGAGTTGTGAATACTCCGTATGGGGGCTCCCACGATGTAAGGCACAGGATGTTCTTTATTATGGAGTCAATCAAGGACACGGCGTCTGAGAAATAATTTAATACGACCTTAAATAAGTTAAAGTAAACAACAAAAAACCCCCAGAGTTGATCACAAAACGTTCAGTGTTTTATCATGAAACTAAAAATGAACTACCTTTGAACGTGTGTGTTTTTAGCTTTAGCAGGTGGGGGGAAACGTTATGATTGCAGTTCTAAGTTTGCGGTTCTTCTCCAAATTCCAGCACTATCGTCACGATTCCACCTTAAACATTCGCAACAGTCTCGTCCAATCAGACACTTTTCTGATCAGCTGATTTTGACGCTGCCATTTTGTCCGGCAGAAAAACTGAGCGAAGTCCGTAGGTTAATTTGTTTTAATACACCTTAAGTACAAGACAGTCACGTGGGAAACGCAATGCAGTTTTTATAGTAATATAGTTATGAATTTTATAAGTGAAGTGTTTGTATACTTTGAAGTCTAACATCATCAATTTTAATATAGATGCAGACAATCTTTGTTGTGGAATTATTTTATGTATTTTCTCAGCAAGAGCACCGTCGGGCGGCCCTTGATGTCTAAAGGAGGAATAGCCTACTAAGATACACAACCAACAAAACCCGGAGGAGCGACAGACGGAAAGCCGCCGATGTGCGGAGTGTCAGAGATCATTGGCTTCCTGAGATTTTTGGCCGTTTTTTAAATACAACACACGCGACATAAACGGTCACCCCACGCGACACTCTTGACTCCACGCTCACCGTTCAAAAATTCTGTCCTCGCGGGGGACTGCCGTCAGTTGAAACGGCCAGCTGACGTTTAGCCTGAGCGGACCTTTGTCAGCTGAGCGCTAGTTTAGCTTAGCTTAGCAGGAAGACCAGCTAGACAGTCTCTCTGCTGGTCTCTTCTAGGACGAGTCTCTCCCGTCTCTCAACACCACAAACCCGGAGCCCCGGTTTGACAAAACCTCGCTAAACTGACTGTGTCGTCTCAGCGGTATTATCGAAATGTGTTTGCGTTTGGTCGAGGTTTTTCTGTTGAAACGACAAACTGAACTCGGACGCTAAGTTATCCAACGGCTGTTAAGAACTGCAAGTTGGAGAGAGAGAAGTCAAAACCGGGAGATCATCTTAATGTTCTTAAGTCATTTAGTCCAGCTAACATCGTGTGATTTAAACTTTAATCTGGTTTAATTGAACCTTCTCGGGGTCCTCCAGGTTGCTAGGCTCCTCGCTATGTTCCTCTGCGGTGTTCGAGCTGTCATTTCTGGGACTGACTCCGGGGTCCACCGCTGCAACGGCAACATTAGCTAACACCAGCTAGCTTACTAGGTAGCTAGTTAGTACGTTGTTATTTTCTTCTTTTTCTTCTTTTCTACTCTAAATATAATACCTTGTCAGCTGACGGAGTAACGAGATAGGTTAGATAGATGAACTGGCATTGATTTGTATTAATCTGATCAAAGGAAACTGCGCAGGTCTGCGAATTCCTCTTGTTTGCCCTCTTGGATCTTAGCAGCTTTACTCCAATTGAACAGACATTTAAACCTCGTTTTTTGTGTGTTTTGGACGTCAAAAACCCACTTTCAGTTAGTTGTCACTGAACAGAGGGAGGCAGGGTAGAGTCAGTTTGCCAGTTTGAGTCCGGCCAGGTTGTGTGTTCACCTGCTTTAAAGGGAGATCATTATACAATATATATATATAAAGATACAAATAATAAGATGTCAGGCCAATCTATTACGGATCGGATCGCCGCTGCTCAGCACAGTGTGACCGGATCAGCCATCAGCAAAGCTGTCTGCAAAGCCACGACACACGAAGTCAGTGGACCCAAAAAGAAGCATCTTGATTGTGAGTATCTTTGGTTGTTAAGCTAAGAGAATGTGTGATATTCACGTCTTAAACCTGACATACCGGAATAGTTTCTCTCCTCCCTAACACATTCCCACTGACTACGTGACTGTAGATTCCCACTGTCTCTCAGGCATGTCTGCCAGACTCTACAAAGGAATTTAACCAGCTACAGTGCGTCCCCTAATCTCCCCTCTCCTCTCCCCCCTCCTCCCATCTCCTCTCCTCCCATCTACCCCCCCCCACCCCCCATGCCGCCAGCTAACGATTCTGTCTGGTGGATAACGCGTATGAATTGATAAGTGTCTTGACGCAGGTCACGATGATAATGATAATGGTTAATGATAATGACGGTGATGCAAGCACGTTTCAAGGTCCAAACTGACCGATTTGGGGGTGGTAAGGGGAGGGTAGAGAGAGAGGGGGGGGGGGTGTACACCGCTCCGCATAGTGACGTTAACAGCACCTTTCTTCTGTCTATCAATAGATTCTACAGACTTGATTTAAATCCCTGGCATCGCCCTCCTCCCTAGGTGAACTTCCGTTACCCTCAGTGTGCGCGTGTCTCTATGGGCAGCCATGTGTTACAGTTTCAAAGCTGCACGAGGCTTTTGAACGTTTTTCTTCTCCTCGCCGTCTGTGACTTCTGTGATGTAAGGCAAGCTCGCGCTGTGCCGCTGTGGTCGGGAACTGTCGTGTTTGCTTGTCGTTGATGGAACGGCATTGGCATCTGTGATGTCACGGTGATGATGAGAATGTTGAAGGTCAGGAAGAGCAGAGGCAGCACTGATGATGAGAGGGAGGGAGAGAGGGAGGGAGAGAGGGAGGGAGGGAGGGAGAGAGGGAGAGGGGGAGGGAGAGAGGGAGAGGGGGTATAGGGAAAGAGAGAGTGAGAATGGGGAGTTTATTAGGTGGAGAGGAGAGAGAGGGGGAAATGAGGGGAGACTGGGAGAGAGAGACAGACAGACAGACAGACTGACAGACAGACAGGTGTTACTAATGCGGTGTGGCCAGATCGATTCCCATGGCACAAGAATCTCTATTACCATGGCAGCATGCACTGTCTGTCACACTCGGAGAGGAGGGATGCTATGATGTGGTAGTCTGTAAGCCCTCCCCCTCCTCCTCCCCCTCCTCCACCCCCTCCTCCTCCCTGTGACCAGACACACAGCTGTGTTCTGGCTTGACATTCACGCACCATCACTGACAATAAGAAGCTTCTGATACGCCGCCCAGTCTCCTGATTGGTCCTGTCTCTCTGCATTACTCTTGGCCTTGTGACACAACATGTTCTCTCTCACACACAGAACACACACACACACACACACACACTTACTAGTTGTCTGTTCGGTCGAGGCATAATGTTGACTCAGACGAG